>SEYY01018834.1:17500-30000 GCA_009176605.1 Armadillidium nasatum | reverse complement strand
GAAAACAGATACCTTTTTTTTTTTTTTTTTTTTTTTTTTTTTTTTTTTTTTTTTTTTTATGAAAATATGTGAAGCTTAAAAATTTTAAAATCGTAGTTTTAAATATAAAAGAAATATTAAGAAAACAAAAATAAAAGAATGAAAGGCAGATATAGTTAAATTAATTCAATTAGAAGTGAGAGCTAGGAATTCTGGGTATTAAGGGTGGGGTTAATTGTTTTTATATATAAAGATTCCAAAATTTTTAGCTCTTCGTCATTAGAAGCATTTTGGAGAATAGAAAAGTTTTGGAGAGATATAGGATGTTTGGTGAGATTAGAGCGATATCTGATAGCTGAATATTCCGGATAGGAAATAGGAAGATTAGTTCGAAAGGAGATACCCATGTGTTTGAAGGCTCGCATCTTCAGTTGTAGGCTAGTTTGGCCCACACAGTCGACATTTCAGTCGGCACACTCGTATTTAAATACGATGCAAAACCGGAAGCACAAGATATATATATATATATATATATATATATATATATATATATATATATATATATATATATATATATATATATATATATATATATATATATATATATATATATATATATATATATATTTATATTTTATACTCTAGCACCATATCCCGCATGAAGCAGGGTGGTGTCGGCTGCAGAAATTATTCATATTCTTGCAACCGTATGTGGGAAGGGAGAAATACTGGTTAAGAACCATAATTATGATTAGGCCAATATGTCCAACGCTTAACCACTGTACCACTATATATATATATATATATATATATATATATATATATATATATATATATATATATATATATATATATATATATAATAATCATCACCGTCCAAACCGGTAGGCTGGCGCCTGTTTGCTGCTATTCCTCCAGAATCTTCTCCACTCATTTCTGTCTTCAAACATTCGATTCATTTCCACCTCTTCCAGTGTCTTACTTCGTTGTATGGCTTCGTCCACCGCCTCCATTCATCATTTCCATTGTCATCCCTCCGGTCTCCTTCCTTCTGGTCTCCATTCCAGCATTTCTCTCACCCAATCTCTCCCCAATCCTCTTCAAGTTACCAAACCATCTCAGTTCGTTTTTTTCTTCGTATTCCAAAAATTAATTCCACTCCAAGTTCCTCTCTCACCATTTCTCTCCTCATCCTATCTGACAGTGATACTCCCCTGATGACTCTGAGTACTCTCATTTCCGTGGTCTCGATTCTGCTCTTATGCACTGTATTTATTGTCCTACATTCTGAACCGTACAACAATATTGGTCTCAGTATTGTTCTATGTATTAGTACTTTCACTTCTGTTGTTATTCCTGTCTCCTTTAGTAGAGGATAGAACATTGAGGATCTTCCTATTCACTCCCTCAGCTTGTCCTAAAATCTTCCTTCTTCGTCGAACACCACACTCAAGTGTTTAAATTTACACGCCTGAGTAAGTCTAGTTCCTTGTATGTTCACAACTATCTTTTTTCTCTCCCTAGCTGCTATTACCATTATCACTTCTATCTTCTCTCTAAAATTGTCCCTCCTCGATATATATATATATATATATATATATATATATATATATATATATATATATATATATATATATATATATATATATATATATATATATATATTACTTTTCACCTTCTTTCCCCACTTTCGTGGGGTGGTGCCCGTCCCACTAGAGTAGAAAGGTGAAAACTCACTCACCCCTACCTCTCATTCTGTCCTCCAAAATTCTGTTTCCCTCTTTCAAATTCAAACACTTTTCACCCAAAATTTCCCTCACCCCATCCATCCATCTCCACTTTTGTTTTCCTCTCCTCAATCCACCTCGTATCTAAGTATCCTGCCAACCGACCTATCCTCATTCATTCTACACACGTGTTCAAGCCATCTTAGTACACGCTCCTACGCTCTATTCACTACGCCCTTCCTCCATTCACACATCTTCCTTATTCTTTCATTTCTAATCCCATCTACCTTTCTCACACCACATATTCTCAATTCCTTCATCTCAAACACTTTCAAACTTTTCATCCCCTGAGCATTTATCATCAAACTTTCACACTCATACATTACAGATGGCAAACACAGGCTCTCAAACATTTTTACCTTTATTTTCTTGAAAATTCTCCCTTTTTCCATACTTCCTTTAGGCCCCCCATCATTTTCATTTCTTTTACCACTCTATTCTTTATTTCTTTTCCTGTCACCCCTTTACCTTCCATCAACATTTCCAGATATTTAAATTCTTCTACCTCCTCAAATTTCTCTCTCCCCAACTTCAGAATTCCCTCCATTCTCCCCTTCACCTATTCATCCCACCCCCCAATCCTCATAACTTTACATTTTCCTTAATTTACTTTCAGTCCCATATTCGCACAATTCTCCACAAACTGTCACGAACATTCTCTACTTTTCCCCAGACTCAGCCACCAATACCGCATCATCCGCTAAATGTAAAGTATTTACCTCGTATTCACTCTCCAAACTTCTCAACCTTATACCCCTTCCTTCCCTCTCCTTTCCTTTAACTACAAGATCCATCAAAAGATTCAATAACCTCGTCAACATTACGCACTCTTGTCTCAGTCCCACTTATTCAATCTGTGAGTTCCCTCTTCACCCTCACCCTTGATTTACCTTCCATCAACATTTCCAGATATTTAAATTCTTCTACCTCCTCAAATTTCTCTCTCCCCAACTTCAGAATTCCCTCCATTCTCCCCTTCACCTATTCATCCCACCCCCCAATCCTCATAACTTTACATTTTCCTTAATTTACTTTCAGTCCCATATTCGCACAATTCTCCACAAACTGTCACGAACATTCTCTACTTTTCCCCAGACTCAGCCACCAATACCGCATCATCCGCTAAATGTAAAGTATTTACCTCGTATTCACTCTCCAAACTTCTCAACCTTATACCCCTTCCTTCCCTCTCCTTTCCTTTAACTACAAGATCCATCAAAAGATTCAATAACCTCGTCAACATTACGCACTCTTGTCTCAGTCCCACTTATTCAATCTGTGAGTTCCCTCTTCACCCTCACCCTTGATTTACAATTCACATAGACGTCTTAAGACGTCTCAACAATTTTTGGAAAGATAATAAATATCTGAAAAGTTTCAGTTTAAAATGAATCATTTGAAAATTTCATCATTTTGCAAGAGAGTTCTTCATATTTTCATTTAACCGAAAGGAATTATAATTAAAAATTACATTATCTGCATTTATATTTTCAAAGTTTAATGATAGCCCAAGGGAAAATAATCTCTTTTCATGAATTATTTCGAGATTTGTTTTTGTGTTATTAATAATTCTTGACAAATCGCGACTGATAAAAATAAAATCTAACGTTGAAAGATTTTCTTTTAAAATGTCATTATATTTTTTAACATTTTCAAAAGTGAAGTTTATTAAATTTTCTTTATTCTTAATTTCGTTGTTAAGAAGAATATCTTGACATTTCTTGAAGGGTTTTGTTCCATAAAATCTTCTTTTCCAAAGTAGAAAAATATAAATTTTGGAAAAACCTTTTCTTAAAAAGAAAATGTGAAATTTGAATTCTGTCAATTTAGTAGACTCTTTTTCCAATTTCCTAAATATGTTTAATGTTGGTCGTCCATAATTTCTTAATAATATAGTGATAACATGACCTCTTCAAATTTTATAATTTTGGACTCTAAATGTGAACCTGACCTCCATTCTTTTGAATCCTTATATATTTGGCAACCACGACTTCAAATTTAAATGAAAATTTACGTTCAGAAAATATTTTGATATTGAAGTAGAATTTTGTAGTTTATTCGTACTTTTTGCTATTTATTTATTTTTTTTCCTATATAATGATTTTACAATATTTATTTATTGATATAACTTTCATGTAATTTTTTTTCTTTGAATTTTATATATTTCGTAATTTTTTTATATAATATTCTTCATTTTACTCGAAGCCTTGATAAAGGTTAGAAGCTTTAAATCAACCAACACTAATCGGTGATAAATGTTTAAATTTGTCTTAGTTAATTTAGCTCTTGTTAAATTCAGCCTCAATAATAGAGGTCCTGTTACTACTTATATATATATATATATATATATATATATATATATATATATATATATATATATATATATATATATATATATATATATATATATATATATATATATATATATATATATATATATATATATATATATATATATATATATATATATATATATATATATATATATATATATATATATATATATATATATATATATATATATATATATATATATATATATATATATATATATATATATATATATATATATATATATAAATGCTTATTATTATTATTATGTTTAAATAGATGAAACGTTCATATATATTTAGGAAAGGTTTGGTGCAGTGGTTAAAGTATTCAACTATTGTGCCAAATGTCGCTGGTTTAAACCCCATGCCAAGGTGGAACTGAATACGCCGAAGGTTGGCTGAATGGCCGAGGGTAAATTCTGCGAACAAAAAAAAAATAAATAAAAAAAAAAAAAATTTAAAAAAATAAAAATTGAAAAAAAAAAAATAAAAAAAATAATAAAAAAATAAAAATTAAAAAATAAAATAAAAAATAAAAGATATATATTTATTTTTTATTTTTATTTTATATATATATATATATATATATATATATATATATATATATATATATATATATATATATATATATATATATATATATATATATATATATATATATATATATATATATATATATATATATATTATTATTATTATTATTATTATTATTATTTATGAATTCAATATCACAGACTTTGATCTAATAAAAGTCTTGCATTTAATTTCTAAATAGTTATTTTTTAACACTGTTTAATTTCATTAAAATTATCCTGGAGAACAATCTACAGCAGAAGTAGAAAGTATATTTATAGAAATTTTCTGACTCGTTTCGTATCTGTACTTGAGACAACTTCAGAGCAAGTTTTTTTCAATTAAGAATGAGTGGGATTTAGTTTCAAGTACGCATTTATAAATAAATTAATTGAAATAATGTTAAGATTCATTGATAATTCATTAAATTTTTTGATTAATATCATATTTAACCGTTCTTAATGTAGAATGACTCTGCTATTTTCAATTTTTGAACTACACACGACGTATACAACGTTGTAAAATGTTTGGAGATATTAGGTATAGTTAATATACATTTCGTTCTGTGAAAATGGGCAAAGATCTTACTAGGTTTGAAACGGTGTTGATATGCCCTATCCGACAATTTATTTGTTGTATAACCTATACATGTCAACGTACAGTCAGACTCAGGGCAGTTAAATCGATATACAACATGATAGTTGTCGTCTGGAGCACCTCTTGTATTGAATGAATAAGATAGTTATTTTGATTTGTGATAAAGTTTGATTTTAATCTTGTTGTTAACTATAAGGTTATGCGAGCGTTCAGAATTCTGCCCAGGAACTTTTCTTCTTTATCAAAATCAACAACATTTTTTGTTTTAAAAAAAAATTTTATGTAGTTATTTTGGTTATCATTATTTTCTTTATTGTCTAATTTCAAAATTGTTTTGTTTATTAGGTTTTCAGTTAAATATTGTGGATTATCACAGCTAATTAGATTTTGTCTAATGCGATTGATTTCTTTGTCGAAAGATATCCAATCAGAGCAAATGTTATATGCTCGGTAAACTAGTTTAACAATAGAGGCTTTATAAATATTAGGTAAGTAGGACCCATAGTTCATATGCATACAATTGTCAATGGGTTTGACATATATTTCTATAGATTGACAGTGATTTTAATATATCAAAAATTAATAGTGTTATTGATGTATGTTTCATAAGTAAATTTTATGCATGACAACTCTTGTAATCTGTTGATGAATTGATGTATGTTATTTAAGTTCTTAAAGATAGTAAGGGTGTCATCAACATATCTTATGTAAAAAACGGAGTTAAAGTTGTCATTTCCGTCCAATATTTTATTCTCTAGATTAGCTATATAGAAGTCGGCAAACGTTAGTCCATGTGGAGAGCTCAGTGACACTCCATCAATTTGTAGGTATATATTCTCTTTAAATTTTAATGGTGTTTGTGTACAGTAAATTAATTAGAGGTTCTTCATATTTTGTTACGATATTTCTGGAGGTTATAATCGTCATAATTATTAACAGAAATAGTTTTTGAAATTTGTTCTTTATGCACAATGTTATTAAGCAGTTGCTCGATTTCAATAGATTTCTCTATTTTACTACACTTTGTTTTCAACCCGAAATTAAGATCTTTGTTGAGAATTGCTGTTTCCTCTGCATTTCATTTTATCTCCTGCTCACTGTTGCATTAAAATCGCCAATCAACAAATATATCTCTCCTTCTCCTCCCCTCTCAATCTGCTCTTCCAATGTCTCCATAAATAATCTCTTCTCCTCCTCATCATGTCCTCGTTGCGCCACGTATATCTGGTATATTCAATACTTCTTTTCTTTGATCCTCAAAACAACTTCTATTAATCTCTCATTTGTGCCCCTAACCTCCTTCAGAAACGGTGCCACTCTTGGTCCCACCAGAATGATGCCCACTCCATGCTTTCTGACACCTGCTTCCACTCATCTATACACCAACACAAATCCTTCTTCCAAATCTCTCCTTATCTCCTCTCCTCTAATTCTCATTTCTGCCATCCCTAACAAATCTACCCTTCTCCTTTCCACTATACGTTGCAATGTTCATATATAGTTCCATATATCTCGCCCTAGTATGTTCCAAGTTCATTTTCCCGTTTCGTTTTCAAAGTCTGTTACCATCAAGACCACAGTTTTCCAAGTTTGATCCTCGATTATGTAAGCAAAATTGTTTCAGGCAGTGACTTGCTAGGCCTGTCCTGCCCTAGCTAGAAGAGCTCCTTTAGAGCTACCAGGGGTAAACGACTTGGGCACGGAGTTGGACTTTGTACCCATTATTATATATATATATATATATATATATATATATATATATATATATATATATATATATATATATATATATATATATATATATATATATATATATATATATATATATATATATATATATATATATATATATATATATATATTATTATTATTATTATTCTAGTTCTATTCAGGCTTTATTTTAATATCAATTGAATTTTTCTTCCAATTTTGCAAATGATTTTTTTGTTCTATTCTATTTGCTAACCGGTTTCGTTCGGCCAACTTTGGATATCATCAAAGCTTGGATGCTATAAGATGAATGTTTTATTTTCAATATATTATATATATATATATCGATATATATATATATATATATATATATATATATATATATATATATATATATATATATATATATATATATATATATATATATATATATATATATATATATATATATATATATATATGTCGTCGGGAGTGGATGTACTTAAAAAACAGAAGGGAAAAGAAAACAAAGAAGCATCAGATGGAACATTGAGAGGAGAGAAGAGTTTGGATTAGGCGACAGGGTTCGATCATGCGAGGAGAGTCAAAAGCAAGATCAGCAGGACTAGCAACCCGGCCCTATAATTATTGCTTACTGCTTGTAACAACTTCAGGACCAGCATAGAAAACCACACCTCCGAGAAGCATGATTTTCTGGAGAGCACTTTGAGAAAGTGTTTAGAGGTTAGATGGAGGTGCTAGTCCCACTGAAAGGGTGAAAATCTTCCCTGGAGTTTAAATAAAACTCAAGGACTGGCACTTAAATCAAAGAGCCAAAAAGCATAATATTTTAGAGCACTTTAGGAGAGGGACTTTTAAGAGCAGATGGCGAAGTATGCTGGTCCCACTGACAGGGTGAAAACTCTTCCACGGAGAAGATATATATATATATATATATATATATATATATATATATATATATATATATATATATATATATATATATATATATATATATATATATATATATATATATATATATATATATATATATATATATATATATATATATATATATATATATATATATATATATATATATATATATATATATATATATATATATATATATATATATATATATATATATATATATATATATATATATATATATATATATATATATATATATATATATATATATATATATATATATATATAAACTGGAGAAAGTTGGAATCGAGAAAAAAGTTTACCAGCTTCATAGATCTGGAAGTAAATAATTATTCCTCTAATGCAATAGTAAAGTCGAAATACGTCCTGGAGAAACTGTTACGGAGACCACGTCAAAGTGGCAGCGACTGTTAAGTTGAAAAGGAGAGTCTTCCTAATAGAAATATTGTCAAAATGACAACTAGCGTCACTAAAAGAAGAATATAAAGGCATAATAGAATGTTCAGAGGAAATAGAAAATGAAAACAAGAGAAAATAAACTGAAGAAGAGACGCAGTTTCTTCTAGAGTCCTTAGAGAAGCAAACGATATAACTATTATAATGAATATATATATATTATATATATATATATATATATATATATATATATATATAATATATATATATATATATATATATATATATATATATATATATATATATATAAGTAAAGCTAAAGAAAAGGATAAATGAAAATATTCTCAACATGCATGAAGGATGAAATAAAAACACCTGAAAATAAAGATTATAAAAAAAATATACAAGTATAAACAGAATGATATTCAAATAATGAATGAATGAATATTCAAGATGAAGGTGGGAAGGGCCAACAAATATGTCTTAGGTATTGAGGGTCTTTGAAGAAGAGACCAACAGAAAAACAAATCATATAAGAAATGGTTTTTCAACTACCATAATTATCATGGTTTTTGTAATAATTAGATTGTTAATTTAAAAACAGTTTTCTTTAAATATGTGTTTTGTTCTTCCCTAGGTAGCCTGCACAAGCTAAACTAGATTTACGGTAAACTTTTTTGATGTACTATTTTCGTTGAAACTCTAGAAAAAAATTAATTTAAAAACTGGTGATTTTTTCTTTTTTCTTTTTCACTTTCTTAAATTAATTTCAATTTCGAGAGAGAAACAAATAAAAACTGATTTATAAGCATGTAACTACGTGGTAAGCTCCACTCATATCTACTTAATAGAAGAAACATTGTCCCCTTTAACGAGTAGCAGAATCCCAATTTTTCCTAATAATCCTCATATATAGATTTTAAATAAAATAATTTTTTAACAGTAAGAGAATTTCGAAGAAGATGATTTCTCTATTCATAAATTTTCCCTCTGCTTAAGGAGGCTTTCCTGAGCTTTTCATAAAACTCAACCATAAGTAATCTGTACTCGGTCATTAAAGACTCCCTTTTTTTGAGTTTCTCAGTTAGTATATCTCTCATCCTTCCCTTTTTCTTCTCCTACCCTTAATTACTTCAATTTCAAAGATAAAAAGAAAGTGTTTCTAAACGGACTTTTCGTTATACACTCGACGTAAACGGTCTTAAATACTCTTCATTTACCGGCCTTAAATCCTCGGAATGAAAGCTGGCAAGATTTATCCATAAATTCAGAAATTTCATAGACCTTTGTGCAAAAACGTTCCTCCCTCTCAAAATCTCTCATTTTTAAATGTTTTTTTTTTTTTTTTCTTTCGTAAAGGGTGAAAGAGATTTAGTACTAAAGGAAAGTGGAACGAGGGGAGGAAATAGATTTTTTTTTCTCTCTTTTTTTTAGCGAATGTTTTGAAGAAGGAGTGAATGTTGGAAAAAAATTGAAAAAAAAATAATTCTTTTCATTTTTGATAATTAAACGAAAATGTAATTTAAAAAATTTTGACTCTGATTCATTGCTGAATTTTAGACGCTGGAGAAAAATTTTTTTTTTCTTTTTCTTCTTTTCTTTGTTACCAAAATAATTAAACGAAAATTGGCTTTCTATTTCTTTAAAAAAAAAAAAAAAAAAAAAAAAAAAAAAAAAAAAAAAAAAATTCAAAAATTGTTTAATAAATTTAAGCGATTATGGCCGAGTACCTCTTTTAATAGTTATTAAAAAATTACTTATAGTGTTAAATTTATTACGTTTTTTTAATCAGAGTTTGAAAATTTATTTCATACGTAAGAAATTACGCAATTTAAACTTTAATTAAATGTATTTAATTTTAATTAAATACATAAAAATTGATTACATAAATTTATATAAAGAGAATTCTTTAAAAAATACTAATATATATATATATATATATATATATATATATATATATATATATATATATATATATATATATATATATATATATATATATATATATATATATATATATATATATATATATATATATATATATATATATATATATATATATATATTCGTCTCTTTGTATTTGTCAGGATACGTTAATGGTCACTACCATACGAAAACTTGATTTTTTTTTATTTAAGGTAAATTCTGGTCACCTTTCTTTCTTTTTCTCTCTCTCTCTCTCTCTCTCTCTCTCTCTCTCTCTCTCTCTCTCTCTCTCTCTCTCTCTCTCTCTTCTCTCTCTCTCTCTCTCTCTCTCTCTCTCTCTTTCTCTCTCTCTCTCTCTTATAATTAATTAACAGTCGAAGGCTCGAAAGTTCAAAACTTGTGTTTTGTTTATGTGTTAAATTTTCCTCAATTTTCGTTTTTTTTTTTTTTTTTTTTTTTTTTTTGTTTGTTTTTTTTTAGTAATTATTTATTTTAAGTTTCTTAAATTCATTCTTCGTATCTCGAAAATAAATTTCTTTGTTAATCTTTTAATATTATTTTAATAATTTACTCGCTCGACATTGATTTTGATTTTTCCTAAAACGAATGATTAAAAAAATACGAAAATTTGAACCTGTTTTTCACTCTTTCCATTTTATTTACGTTTCTCGTCTCTCTCTCTCTCTCTCTCTCTCTCTCTCTCTCTCTCTCTCTCTCTCTCTCTCTCTCTCTCTCTCTCTCTCTCTCTCTCTCTCTCTCTCTCTCTTTCTCTCCTCGCTCGATCATTTACTTCATTTATTTAAAAAAAAAAAAAAATCAATTATGCCTTTTAAATTCGGAACAGCTGCAATCACAAAAAAAAAAAAAAAAAAAAAAAAAAAAAAAAAAAAAAAAAAAAAAGGAATAGCGTAAGGTTGGATGGAAGTTAAAATCGAATCATTAAGTTAAAAAATTACCGTTTAAAATATCATTAAGATTCTTCTGTACAGGTTTATTCACACATGAACACACGCACACACACGCACACACACACACACACACACACACACACACACACACACACACACACACACACACACACACACACACATACATATATATATATATATATATATATATATATATATATATATATATATATATATATATATATATATATATATATATATATATATGTGCCGAAGAAGGGAGACCCCTCTCAACCCTCTAACTACGCTCCCAATTCTTTAACCTCCGTCCTTTCTAAAGTTTTCGAATCTATCCTTAACAGGAAGATTTGGAAACATCTCAATTATTCTAATCTTATCTCTGATCGCCAGTATGGCTTTCATAAGAAACGCTCTACTGGTGATCTTCTTCTCCCTTCTCTCTGACTCTTGGTCCTCCGCTCTTCGGCATTTCGGTGAATCTTTTGCTGTCGCGCTGGACATATCGAAAGCCTTCGATAGAGTCTGGCACAAAGCTTTGATTTCCAAACTTCCCTCTTTCGGAATCTATCCTACTCTCTGTGACCTTCTCTCTGATTTCCTTTCCGGTCGTTCTATAGCAGCTATTGAAAACGGCCATCGTTCTTCCTTTAAATCTATTAATAGTGGTGTTCCACAAGGATCTGTCCTATCCCCAACACTTTTTCTGCTTTTCATTAATGACCTTCTCTCTGTTACTTCATCTCCTATCCACTAATATGCTGATGACTCCACACTTTATTACTCTTTTCAATTTGAAAGGCGCCCCTCCCAACAACAGTTAATAGACGCAAGGAAGGTAGCCTTGGAGCAGCTCACATCTGATCTATCTCGCATTTCAAATTGGGGCAGAAAGAACATGAATGTTTTCAATGCCACCAAAACTCAATTCCTCCATCTATCTACTCGACACAATCTTCCACACAATCATGATATCTTCTTCGAAAACACACAACTCAAACTTTCATCTCTCCTTAATATTCTTGGTGTTTCGTTTTCTCGTGATCTCTCTTGGAAAGATCACATTACTTCTCTTTCTAAACAAGCTTCGAAAAGGTTAGGTGTTCTGAGGAGCCTTCAGTATTTCTTCACTCTACCCCAGTTGCTTGCTCTGTTAAGGGGTGTTGTTCGCCCCTGTATGGAATATGCGTCACACATCTGGAATAGTTCCACTCACATAGCTATCCTAGAGAAGGCAGAGTCTAGAGCTTTTCATCTTATCAACTCTCCTGCTCACACTAATTCTCTCCAGTCTCTTTCTGCCAGTCGAATTGTTGCGTCACTCTCTCTTTACTATCGCT
>SEYY01018834.1:5000-12500 GCA_009176605.1 Armadillidium nasatum | reverse complement strand
ACGTTCCTCTGGTTCTGAGCCATCGAATATGTTAATTTATCCTCTTTTTAATCTCCCTAAGAGTCTTATCTCCGTTAGGTCTAGGTCCGGTTAAGCCAGGCCATCTTCATCACACACCAAAACCTTAATTAAAGATCACCTTTTTGTAAGCTTTGAGTTTTGTACTAATTTTCGAGAACAATGATGAACATATATATATATATATATATATATATATATATATATATATATATATATATATATATATATATATATATATATATATATATATATATATATATATATATATATATATATATATATATATATATATATATATGATGGATAAGTCGGTAAATTGATAAGAGGTCTTGAAGGGATATTCCCAATTTGGTAAACTCCTTTCGATTATCTTCTTTCACTTCGTTACGTAAGAATTGCTTCAAAATCCAATTACTTTTAATCACTTTCAAAACAAGATAACAAACACAAACTTAACGGAGAAACTCTTTTAAAACCAAACGATAAACGAATATAGCGCTTCAGTAGATCGGTACGATGTATATTAATTGATATGTTAATTGATATGTTAATAGACATGTTACTTGGTTTATTAGATATGTTACTTGATATATTACTTGATGTTAATAATTATGTTATTAGATATGTTACTTGGTAATAATATATATGTTACTTGGTGTATTACTTAATGTTAATAATTATGTTACTAGATATGTTACTTGGAATATTGCTTGATGTTAATAATTGTTACTAGGTATTGGTACTTGGTTTATTAGATATGTTACTTGGAATATTACTTGATGTTAATAATTATGCTACTAGATATGTTACTTGGTTTATTAGATATGTTACTTGGTATATTACTTGATGTTAATAATTATGTTACTAGATAGTTACTTGGTTTATTAGATATGATTCTTGGTATATTACTTGATGTTAATAATTATGTTACTAGATAGTTACTTGGTTTATTTGATATGTTTCTTGGTATATTACTTGATGCTAATAATTATGTTACTAGATATGTTACTTGGTTTATTAGATATGTTACTAGATTTGTTACTTGGTATATCACTTGATGTTACTAATTATGTTACTAGATATGTTATTAGATATATTACTAGATGTTACTATACGAGTATGTTTATTATATATGTTACTAGATAATTTACTTGATATATCATTTGATGTTACTAATAATGTTACTAGATATGTTACTAGATGTTAAATATATTACTAGATATAGTTCTAGTAATAAATTTTAGTACTATATCTAGTAATATATTTATAACATCTAGTAACATTATTAGTAACATCAAATAATATTATATGTGTGCCGACATCCGGAAATGGAAATAACCAGATTCTAGAACCAGCATCCGTATCTACAGATGTCAAAAAGTTACCAGTTGCGACATATATATATATATATATATATATATATATATATATATATATATATATATATATATATATATATATATATATATATATATATATATATATATATATATATATATATATATATATATATATATATATATATTATTAAGTTTTTTCAATTTTAATTATTACCAAATTTTTGAAAATCTAATTTTATAAAAAAAATTAATCTTGGAATTTGTTGTCAAAAAATATTCAATTTTAATTTCTAATTTACATTAAAATTAATGAAAAAAAATTCAAGTTTTTCCAAGAAATTAAATTTTGTCTTTTATATTGTTGACTTAAAATGATTTTTCATTCCTTGAGAGACAAAAGAAGTAGATGGAATACATAATAATAATAATAATAATAATAATAATAATAATAATAATAATAATAATAATAAATAATAATAATAATAATAATAATAATAATAATAATAATAATAATAATAATAATAATAATAATAATAATAATAATAATATAATAATAATATAAATAATAATAATAATAATATAATAATAATAATAATAATAATATAATAATAATAATAATAATAATAATAATAATAATAATAATAATAATATATACAGTAATAATAATAATAATAATAATAATAATAATAATAATAATAATAATGATGATAATTGTAACAGTAAAAATATTAATATCAATCATTATAATGACAATAATATATAATAATAATAATAATAATAATAATAATGATAATAATAATAATAATAATAATAATAATAATAATAATAATAATAATAATAATAATAATAATAATAATTATTATTATTATTATTATGATAATAATATTTATTACTCTTACCCAGTAATAATAGAACGCTCTACTAACTTTTAAATCATAGTTTACCTTAGATGATAAATAACAATAAAATTAATTTCAAGAATTTAATGAAAGGTAAAACAAATAATTATTTATATAAAAATGTAATATTTATTTTATAAACTTTAAATAAGAGGAATGCTCCTTAAATTTGAAAATTATTTCAAGAGTAATAATGAAATTCAAAGTTTAGAAATTTATATTGATAATAATAATTATAATATTAATTAATACTAATATTAATTAATAATAAAAATGAAAATCATAGTAGTAAATAATAATACAATATGAATAATAAAAGTATCAATAATAATATTAATAATAAAATTATCAAAACTAATATTAATAAAAGTATTAATAATAATAAAAAAGTATCAATAATAATAATATATAATAATAATAATTAATAATAATAATAATAATAATAATAAATATATCAATAATATTAATAATAAAAGAACCTATATATAATAATAATAAAAGTATCTATAAAAATAATAATAATATTAATAATAATAAAAGTATCAGTCATAATAATAATAATAATAATAATAATAATAATAATAATAATAATAATAATAATAATAATAATAATAATAATAATAATAAAAGTAATAATAATAATAATAATAATAATAATATAAAATAAAAATAATAATAATAAAATAAAATAAAAATAAAAATAAAAATAATAATAATAATAATAATAATAATAATAATAATAATAATAATAATAATAATAATAATAATAATAACCGCTTTACAACACTCAATTAACTTTACTGTTTAAATAAGTTAAATAAAATGAACACAAAGAATATAAAAAAGCCTTCCAAGAATAAATTAGTTTTGTGCAAAGAAGAAAAGCAACAAAAAATCCCCATAAAAACATCTTCTACAATTAAACGTCTATTAATGCAGAAGCAGACAACAACGACGAGAACACCCCGGCAGGAAAACAAACAGCAGACGAAGGAAACGTTAAAAGTGGTGAGGGGAGAGAGAGAGAGAGAGAGAGAGAGAGAGAGAGAGAGAGAGAGAGAGAGAGAGAGAGAGAGAGAGAGAGAGAGAGAGAGAGAGAGAGAGAGAGTGCAATGCTCATTCGCATACGATCGAAGGATAATTAGGAGCTATTACCGGGGAAGGATATTTCCTTAAGTGCTTCTTCAGAAGCGTTTAGATTTGTATTATAAACCCCTTTAGAAGATATTAGCTGCACCCTATTAAATTTCCCATTTCGATTTGCTTACTTTGATTTATGTATATATACAGTATATATATATATATATATATATATATATATATATATATATATATATATATATATATATATATATATATATATATATATATATATATATATATATATATATATATATATATATATATATATATATATGTGTATGTAAGAAGTTCCACAAACCGGCGCTTAAAGAAAATTGAGAGAGAGAAAGAGAATGTTCGCGCTTTCTTTTTTTTCTTTACATGGAGAGGGTTGCTAAATTTATTGTCTTTGTTCTGAAAAAAAAGAAAATATCAAACATTAAGAAAATATTTAACGACCCTTGATGTGCTATTGCTTTGCAATATTAATAATATATATATATATATATATATATATATATATATATATATATATATATATATATATATATATATATATATATATATATAATATATATATATATATATATATATATATATATATATATATATATATATATATATATATATATATATATATATATATATATATATATATATATATATATATATATATTATATATATATATATATATATATATATATATATATATATATATATATATATATATATATATATATATATATATATATATATATATATATATATATATATATATATATATATATATATATATTATATATATATATATATATATAATATATATATATATATATATATATATATTATATATATATATATATATATAATATATATATATATATATATATATATATATATATATATATATATATATATATATATATATATATATATATATATATATATATATATATATATATATATATATATATATATATATATATATATATATATTACGCTTTCCACCTTTTACGCTCTCGTCGGGTGGTGCCTGCCATAATTCCTTCATACATGTACATACACACCTCACCTTTACACACACCCCCCACCTTTATACCCCGTCCCACCACAGCCCTCCATCAATCCATCTTGACTTTGGCCTTCCTCTCCCTCTACCTCCCTCAACATCGGATTTAAGCATTCTGCACACCATCCTGTCTTTATTAATTCTACATACATTACCAAACCAACTTAGTACACTCTCCTCTGCTCTATCAACCATTCCCCTTCTCCATCTACATATCTCCCTTATTCTATCGTTTCTGACCCTATCTACCCTATTCAAACCACATATCTCTCTTAATCCCTTCATCTCAAATATTTTCAATCTTTACCTCACCTGAGCATTCATCATCCATGTTTCACATCCATACATTAACGATGGCAAACACAAATAAACATTCAAACCTTAATTTCCTTTGATGTTTTCCCTTTCTTCCATATTTCTCTTAATCCTCCCCATCACTTTCATTCCTTTCACCACTCTATTCTTTATTTCCTTTTCTATCCCCCTATTTTCTTTCCACAACATTCCCAAAATATTTGAATTCTTCCACCTCCCCCAATCCCTTTTCCCCACCTCTACACCCCCATATATATATTATATATATATATATATATATATATATATATATATATATATATATATATATATATATATATATATATATATATATATATATATATATATTAGCATGGCTATAGTTTAAGAAGTGGGGACCGTAACTCTACATTGCATCAAAATAGAGAGGAAGATGATCGTATAATTGATATGAAAAATTATTAGTTTCTTTCTACAATTGTAACAAAAGAAAGTTTTTAGAAAACTTTACTATTAAAAATGTAAATAATTTTAACAGAAATCCTGGTAAAATAAAAGATACTCTAAATAATTTATTAAAAAATGAATATTATTATAAAAAAATATTTTAAAAAAATATGATTTTAAAACAACCAAAATTCTTCCTTTTTTCTTTTTCTTGCTTTTCTGATTCCATTGAATAAGGATCCCTGAGTGTGGGATCGTGAGTGTGGGATCGTGAGTGAGGGATCATGAATGTGGGATCGTGAGTGTGGAATCGTGAGTGTGGGATCGTGAATGTGGGATCGTGAGTGTGGGATCGTGAGTGTGGGATCGTGAATGTGGGATCGTGAGTTTGGGATCGTGAGTGTGGGATCGTGAATGTGAGATCGTGAGTGTGGGATCGTGAGTGTGGGATCGTGAGTGTGGGATCGTGAATGTGGGATCGTGAGTGTGGGATCGTGAATGTGAGATCGTGAGTGTGGGATCGTGAATGTGGGATCGTGAGTGTGGGATCGTGAGTGTGGGATCGTGAGTGTGGGATCGTGAGTGTGGGATCGTGAATGTGGAATCGTGAGTGTGGGATCGTGAGTGTGGGATCGTGAGTGTGAGATCGAAAGCTTGATTCCTTTTTAATTTTTTGTTCTTCTGGTTTTTAACTATTTTTTGCCCTCTTTTATTTTTGGCTCAAATGTGTAGAAATTAAGGGTTTATTGCAAGATAAATATAATGTGGTGATATTTATTATTATATTATATATATATATATATATATATATATATATATATATATATATATATATATATATATATATATATATATATATATATATATATATATATATATGCAAATTCAAAAAAGCACTAAAATAACGTGCTGATTTGTATGTAAATCATTAAAATAACTGAAAACACAATAAGGACAACGTTTCAGCCAAGGAACACAGGGACCCTCATCAGGTCTTGTCTCCTTATCAAGCTGGACCTGATGAGGGCCCTGTGTTCTGGGGCTGAAACGTTGTCCTTTTTGTGTTTTAAGTGGTTTTGATGTTTACATATATATATATATATATATATATTATATATATATATATATATATATATATATATATATATATATATATATATATATATATATATATATATATATATATATATATATATATATATATATATAATATATATATATATATATATATATATATATATATATATATTATATATATATATATATATATATATATATATATATATATATATATATATATATATATATATATATATATATATATATATATATATATATATATATATAATATATATATATATATATATAATATATAATATATATATATATATATATATATATATATATATATGATGGATCGGATGTCATTTTTTCTCATTTGCGGATGCGGATGCGGATGCGGATGTTGAATTTTCGTTCAATGCGGATGCGGATGCGGATGCGGATGCGGATGTTGAATTTTTCAAAAATGCGGATGCGGATGTCAATTTTGATGAGGACGCGAATGCAAAAATGCATCACAAAATATATATATATATATATATATATATATATATATATATATATATATATATATATATATATATATATATATATATATAATATATATATATATATATATATATATATATATATATATATATATATATATATATATATATATATATATATATATATATATATATATATATATATATATATATATATATATATATATATAAACTCTCCTAACTACAGTCTTGCCAAATTTTTAGTTCCTATCTTAGATCCTCTAACTAAAAACCAGTATACCTTAACAGACACTATCGACTTTATCAATTGCCTAAATTTTTCTTCTTTTGGCACTTGCTTCATGACAAGCTTTGATATTGAATTTTTTATGCAAATCTTCCGATTTCTGAAACCATCAACATAATAACTAATGAATTATTTCACAACAATTAAAACATTATGAGAATGGATCATCTCATTCACCAAATTTTTAAAATTATCTGTTGAAGATTCTATATTCTTTTCGACGGGGAACTATATCCAAATTGATGGTATGGCTATGGGCTCTCCTTTAGGTCCTGCTTTTGCAATATAGCTTTCTTCTGTTATTATGAAAAACAAATGGATCAGGCAATCCCCATCTCTTATTCAAACCCCTTCTCTATCGCCGGCTACATTGAAAGACTGCTTCGTAGTTTTCAAGGAAAAAGCTCATGCCAAATGTTTCTACAGTATATGAATGAGACATAACAGCAT
>SEYY01018833.1:45000-50000 GCA_009176605.1 Armadillidium nasatum | reverse complement strand
ATCGCAGTGAGAAAGCTCATGAGCAACTTGTCACTCAGACTAACTCGAAGGATCTCCTAAACTGCACTCGGGCACTCGGTGATCTATATAATAATATATATATATATATATATATATATATATATATATATATATATATATATATATATATATATATATATATATATATATATATATATATATATATAATATATATATATATATATATATATATATATATATATATATATATATATATATATATATATATATATATATATATATATATATATATATATATAATATATATATATATATATATATATATATATATATATATATATATATATATATATATATATATATATATATATATATATATATATATATATATATATATATATATATCTTTTTATTTATGTATCACGTTTCCATATTCCCAGTTTAATTAACGTTAATAATACAAAAAAACTTGCAAATTATCCGTTTTCAGATAAAAAAAAATAAAAATTAAAAAAAAAAAAAAAAAAAAAAAAAAAAAAAAAAAAAAAAAAAAAAAAAAAAAAAAAAAAAAAAAAAAAAAAAAAAAAAAAAAAAAAAAAAAAATTTTTATTTATTTTTTTTAATTTTTTTTTTACGTAAAAAATTGCAAAATAAATTTACCAAAGGTCAAAAAAGTAATTCATATTTTTTTCCAAGTTTTTTTTTTTTAATTCTTAAAAATTCGTGATTTTTAAATAAATTTTTTCTTCAAAATCGATATCGCTATTTTCTTAATAATGCTTACATGACACTGATATATATATATATATATATATATATATATATATATATATATATATATATATATATATATATATATATATATATATATATATATATATATATATATATATATATATATATATATATATATATATATATAATAAAACGCTTTCTTTTTTAAGCCTAATTTTTATAAAAAATAGCAAGGCAAAAAATGAATGCAACATATATCAAATTTTATTGATGAATGAATTAAATGATAGCATAAATTAAGGAAACATTTAAAATTAATGTCAACGTTTCAGTCAATATCATAACCATTATCAAGACACTGAAAAAAGGGAGAAGACACATAAACAATAAAAAAAAAAGCTACAAAAAAAAACATACAAAAAAAAAATAAAAATCTTTTGTTAATTACATGTAACAGAATGAGAACTAAGATTTTAAATGAAATAAAGTAAAACTCAAGAAATAAACAGCAAAATAAATAAAAAATAAAAAATAAAACGTAAAAATTCAAATAAATAACATCACTAAGTTAACAAATTTTAACAACTTTAGGTTGAAGAGCGAACATTAAACAAATTTGTATAATGAAATGAACTTTAAGTTAGTTGGTTAAATAATTCAAAATCAAACACATACACACACATACACACACACATATATAATATATATATATATATATATATATATATATATATATATTATATATATATATATATATATATATATATATATATATATATATATATATATATATATATATATATATATATATATATATATATATATATATATATATATAGTGTGTGTGTGTGTGTGTGTTTGATTTTGAATTATTTAACCAACTAACTTAAAGTTCATTCATTATATAAATTTGTTTACTTTTTTCCTTTTTTATGTTCGCTCTTCAACCTAAAGTTGTTGAAATTTGGTAACTTAGTGATGTTATTTATTTGAATTTTTACCTTTTATTTTTTATTTTTTATTTATTTTGCGGTTTATTTCATGAGTTTTACTTTATTTCATTTATAATCTTAGTTCTCATTGTGTTGCATATAATTAACAAAAGATTTTCTATGTTTTTGTGCTTTTTTTTTAATTTTTTTTTTTTTTTTTTAATTTTTTTTATTGTTTATGTGTCTCCCCCTTTTTTTCAGTGTCTTGATAATGGTCATAGTATTGACTGAAACGTTGACATCAATTTTAAGTTTCCTTAATTTATGTTATCATTTATTCCATTTAACAATTTAACAATAAAGTTTGAAATATGTTGCATTCATTTTTTGCTTTGCTATATTTGATATACTATATATATATATATATATATATATATATATATATATATATATATATATATATATATATATATATATATATATATATATATATATATATATTATATATATATATATATATATATATATATAGTATATATATATATATATATATATATATATATATATATATATATATATATATATATATATATATATATATATATATATATATATATATATATATTATATATATATATATATATATATATATATATATATATATATATATATATATATATATATATATATATATATATATATATATATATATATATATATATATATATAGTATACTATATTATATATATATATATATATATATATATATATATATATATATATATATATATATATATATATATATATATATATATATATATATATATATATATATATATATATATATATATATATATATATTATATAGATATGGGAGAGAGAGAGAGAGAGAGAGAGAGAGAGAGAGAGAGAGAGAGAGAGAGAGAGAGAGAGAGATTATATGTCTTCATTACAATTAATATCGACTTTATTTCCTCTATTTCACGTCAAACGTGTTTTTCCTTTGCAAAATTTCATCATGCCTGAATTGCATAATCTTCATTGTTTACAAAGATATTCTTTGCGCTGTAATTGTATTTACAAGTTCTATTTGACAATGAAAATGTCATCGTAAAATTTGAATATAATTTCGTTTTCAAAACTTTCAATGTTCCAGACAGAACATTATTTGGTTTCTACTCAACTTCCTTTATCTAATTTACTCTCTATCTATCTATCTATATATTTATCTCCATCTATCTATCTATCTATCTATCTATCTATCTATCTATCTTCTATCTACTTATCTATCTATCTATCTATCTATATCTATCTATCTATTTACCTCTCTATTCTATCTATCTATCTATTTATCTATCTATTAATCTATCGATCTATGTATCTATCTTATTAATTACATTGTTTTTTATCTATCCTTCTACTTATCTATCTATCTAATTACCATATATCTTTATATGCATCTATTTAGCAGTCTATCTATCTATCTATTTACATAACTATTTCTTTACCTACCTACTTGCCAATCTATCTATCTACATTTCTATTTCTTTACCTATCTACATGCCTATCTATTTATCTATCTGTCTATATTTCTTTACCTATCTACATGCCTATCTATCTATCTATCTATATATATATATATATATATATATATATATATATATATATATATATATATATATATATATATATATATATATATATATATATATATATATATATATATATATATATATATATATATATATTTATTTATTTATATATATAAATCCTTTTTAAACATGTATAATCATTATTTGGTAGTCTAAAAATAAAATATTTCTATAAAAAAAAGCGATTCCATATAATACAAATTCTTCAAGCATTTCTATTTCTAAATATTAATTTCCTTTTCTTAAAAATTCTTTTTTTCCCAAAAATCTTGAAATTTAATGAGTCTCCCAAAACTTAAAGCTATAAGGGTTTTGAGTCTTGTATTCTTTAAGGGGTATATTTTTTGTGACTATTCAGGTATATAAAAGAACATAATACCTTTAGCTTATACATATATTTAAATGATTATATTCAGTTTTAATGATAGTGTACTAAGATGGTAATATTTCGAAATTGGTGTATATATATATATATATATATATATATATATATATATATATATATATATATATATATATATATATATATATATATATATATATATATATATATATATATATATATATATATATATATATATATATATATATATATATATATATATATATATATATATATATATATATATATATATATATATATATATATATATATATATATATATATATATATTCCACTCCTATGCTGATGACTCCACCTTCATTTCTCTTTTCAATTTGAAAGGCGCCTTCCCAACGACAGTTAATAGACGCAAGGAAGGTAGCCTTGGAGCAGCTGACCTCTGATCCATCTCACATTTCAAATTGGGGCAGAGAGGACATGGTTGTTTTCAATGCCTCAAAAACTCAATTCCTCCATCTCTCTACTCGACACAATCTTCCACACAACTATATCTTCTTCGAAAACCCACAACTCAAATCTTCATCTCTCCTTAATATTCTGGGTGTTTCTTTTTCTCGTGATCTTTCTTTGAAAGATCAAATTACCATTCTTTCTAAACAAGCTTCAAAGAGGTTGGGTGTTCTGAGGCGCCTTCAGTATTTCTTCACACCACCCCAGTTCTTTGCTTTGTATAGGGGTGTTGTTCACCACTGTATGAAGTATGCGTCACACATCTGGTTTGGTTCCACACTTACAGCTATCCTTGAGAAGGTGGAGTCTAGGGCTTTTCAACTTGTCAACTCTCCTGCTCTCACTAATTCTCTCTAATCTCTTTCTGCCCTTCGACCTGTTGCGTCACTCTCTCTATACTATCGCTTTTACAATGGACATTGCTCTTCTGAACTCTCTCGTCGCATACCTCCTCCATTAAGAAGGGCTCGTGCGACTCGTCTTTCTACACAGTCTCATCCTTTCTCTATCCAACTCTCTGACCCCAGACTTAACCGCTATGCTCAATCTTACATGTACTCTACTGGTAAAATCTGGAACACACTACCTTCATCTATTTTCCCAACCTCCTATGACTTACTCACCTTCAAACGTCGTGTATCAAGTCACGTCGGCTTTTAATTTTAATTTGACCTAGTTTCCGTATTTCCCCCTGACTCTGGTGGAGTTTTTGGTAGGCCACTGGCCTTTGCCCACCAGAGGTGAGATTTATATATATATATATATATATATATATATATATATATATATATATATATATATATATATATATATATATATATATATATATATATATGAGAAGAACTG
>SEYY01018833.1:40000-42500 GCA_009176605.1 Armadillidium nasatum | reverse complement strand
ATATATATATATATATATATATATATATATATATATATATATATATATATATATATATATATTTATATATATATATATATATATATATATATATATATTATATATATATATATATATATATATATATATATATATATATATATATATATATATATATATATATATATAATATATATATATATATATATATATATATATATATATATATATATATATATATATATATATATATATATATATATATATATATATATATATATATATATATATATATATATATATATATATATATATATATATATATATATATATATATATTTCCATTGTCTTTATTGCCTTTCTTAAAGGTGGGTTTGATGAAGAAATATTGGAAGTCCAAGAAATGTTAGCTGAAAAGTAGAAATCAGCTTTTTTATAAAAAAAAGATCAGTGAATGTGAAGCAGATGTTTAAGTCAATATTAATTACAATACAAAATACCTGGAACTTTATATTGTTATGAAGATTTTATAATTAATATTAATTGCCAAGTTCCTTGTATCTAATGTCTTTCTTACAGTTATGGTGGCAAGAATTAAGTATTAAATCAGAGGAGCCTAAAATTCTGAAAGAACACTATTAGTCTGTTAATGTGAGTAGATCAAGAACAGTTTGATAATGATACATAAGAGAACTTTAAAGGTCAAATGAGACTTTTACCTTTCACTGCTTTGTTGACCATGAAATATTCTTCAAATAAAGATTTTATGTTTGATAATTGTAAGGTCAATAAACTGTGTAACTGGGAACAACAACTAGAGAAAACCTTGGAATCTACCAGTAGAAAAATAATTTGATAACCAAAAGATTAGATATCAGAATTACTTGCTCATAATGGTTTACATCCTTGGACAGGTATGAGTAAGACATTATTAAATATTCTAAGTGAAAGGATGCAGCAAAGCAACAGAAATGTGTTTGAGCAACAAATTTCTGAAAATTTCTTCAATTATGAAATAGTAACAAAAGAGAAAATTCTTTTAAAAATAAATATTTTTTTTAAAGGAAATGAAGAAATAGCAAAGGCAAAAAATAAATTTCAGTTTGAGCAATACCTAAAAGTGGAGGAAAAATATGAATTGAATGTAGCGCTTTTAATCACCGAGAGGAGACGGATGCTTCGAAGACTTCGGACATCTTGCATGGATGGAGTGGCAAATTTGTCTTTGATGGGTATAGCAAGAGTAGACTATTCTAAAGAAAGAGGAAGAGAGGTTTCATGGCTGTCAACGTTGAATATATATATATATATATATATATATATATATATATATATATATATATATATATATATATATATATATATATATATATATATATATATATATATATATATATATATATATATATATATATATATATATATATATATATATATATATATATATATATATATATATATATATATATATTATATATAATATATAATAAATAATATATATAATAATAATAAAAAAAAAAAAAAAAAAAATATATAAATAATATTATTATAATATTATAAATTTAAATATTTATAATAATACTATATATATATATATATATATATATATATATATATATATATATATATATATATATATATATATATATATATATATATATATATATATATATATATATATATATATATATATATATATATATATATATATATATATATATATATATATATATATATATATATATATATATATATATATATATATATATATATATATATATAGTATATATATATATATATATATATATAATATATATATATATATATATATATTATATATATATATATATATATATATATATATATATATATATATATATATATATATATATATATATATATATATATATATATAAATATGGTTACGAAATTGCAAATATTTGCAGAAAATATATTGAAAAAAAGAGAAAATAAAAAGAGTGTGACTTAAAAGTTTTAGTTCCAGACTTTTTTTATTATTTATAAGTGACAAACATTGTTATTTGATATATATATATATATATATATATATATATATATATATATATATATATATATATATATATATATATATATATATATATATATATATATATATAATTTAAAGAACACTAACACTACTCGTGTTCTAATTATATATCAAATTTTAATTTTTAAAACCACTAAGTTAAAATAAGAAAAAGTAAAACACTAAAACGAGTTAATGAAGAAATAAAAAAGAACATAACAAAGGTGGAGATTAAAAAGGAAAGCCGTGTGACGTTTCGGAACTAAACTTATTGTTCCCTCATCAGAGACATTAACGAGAAAAAATAGGAAAGTGGAGACAATTTAACACGTGGGAATTTAAGTAATAAAAGGCGGGGTTTCAAACTGTAGTAAAAATTAACTAGCTAAGGGTGGCTGGCGTAAGAAGATTTTTTTTGAAAATGGATTTTAAAAAATTCTAACTACGTTATCAATTTCAAAGAAATCTGTAGAA
>SEYY01018833.1:30000-32500 GCA_009176605.1 Armadillidium nasatum | reverse complement strand
TTACTCTTACTAACTCTCTCCAATCTCTTTCTGTCAGTCGAATTGTTGTGTCACTCTCTTTATACTACCGCTATCACAATGGACACTGCTCTTCTGAACTCTCACGTATTATACCTCCTCCATTGAGAAGATCTCGTGTGACACGAATTTCTACACAGTCTCATCCTTTCTCTGTCCAACTCTCCGACTCCAGAATTAACAGTTATTCCTAATCTTACATGTACTAAACTGGTAAAGTCTGGAACACACTTCCTTTATCTGTTTTCCCAAGTTTCTTCAACTTGCACACTTTTAATACCGTGTATCGGGTCATGTCTATTTAATGTACCTCTAATTCTGTTGTACTCCAGCTCTGGTGGAACTTGGTAGACCTTTGGACTTTGATCACCCGATATATAATATATATAATATATATAAATATATTATAATATATTATTATATTATATATATATATATATATATATTATATATATATATACTTTATTGGCTTTTGCTTTTAGAATGACATTTCAATGGATTTTTCATTTCATGTTGCCTTACGTAACAACAATAAAAAAAAAATTTCAACAAAAAAAAAATTTTTTTTTTTTTTTTACTACTACTACTATTTATTACTACTACTAACTACTAATAATAATAATAAAAATAATAACAATAATAATGATCATAACTATAACAGTAACAATAATAATAAAATATAATTTAATAATAATTAATAATAATAATAAAATAATAATAATAATAATAATAATAATAATAATAATAATAATAATAAATAATAAAATAATAATAATAATAATATAATAATAATAAATTAATAATGATTAAAATAATAATAATATGATATTATTAAAAAATAGTAATAATAAAAAAAAAAAATAATAAATAATAATAATAAAATAATAAAAATAATAAATAATAATAAAAAATTATATAATAATAAATGATCATAATAATAATTAATAAATAATAAAATTAATTATAGAATAATAATTAATAATAATAATAATAATAATAATAATAATAATAATAATAATAATAATATAATAATAATAATAATAATAATAATAATAATAATAATAATAATAATAATAATAATAATAATAATAATAATAATAATAATAATAATAATAATAATAATTACAGTAATAATAAAAATTTTTTTTTGAAATTTATGATAAAACTAAGATCCAGATTTTATATTAATAATAATAAAACTTTTAATAATAATAATATCCATTACTAATATTTCAAAGAAATACAAATTGAATGAATTCTCAACGACAGACAGGCTAGTCAGATGCATTTTTTTTATCTCCTCCCAATTTCCACCGGAGTTGGGAAACATCAAATCTTTATCGTTAAAGGCCGACATGTAGTACATAAATAATTTTAATTTCAAAATAATATTGAAATTTCTTACATCCGCCTTTTTTTGATACTTGTGGATGAGGATTTTTTGATTATATTAAATATGAAATTTAGAATGAAAGAGAAATTAACGATTTATTTTTAAAATTTATTTATTTAATATTTTTTTTCTGTTGATTTCTTTTAAGATTTTGATACAGAAAAATTAAATTAATGATATTCAATTTAAATATATTAATGCAAATGCTATAAGTTTTACACATATTTCCTATAGTGTATCTATATTTGAGTTTATATTTTAGTTTTTATTTATATTTGAATATTCATTTTAACTATATTTTATCTGTCTGAATTTATATGCTATTTATATGTGAATGTATATTATATCTATTTTTTTACCTACATTTGAATCTATATTCTATCTATATTAGAATCTATATTTTAAATATAATATAATTTTATAATATAGTTTTATCTATAATCAGTATTAAAATAGCAAATGGAGAAGACTTGATGAGGTGTACGATAAAGCTAGGGGTGGGTCGTATAGGGGGAAAAAGAGGCGGGTCTTATAGGGGAAAAAAAGGGGTAATCAGAATGGGGGACGATAAAACAGGACATACTTTTTGAGATTAAAGGCTAAAGTTGAAGTAGTTTTAAACAAAACATTCACCAAAGTAAATGCAAAACAAATATTTTTATTTCGTTAAAAACAGGAAGGAATTTTTATGAAGTTTTTTCGTATCTTAAAAACTTAATTATGCATCTGAGGATGCAAGTTTTTATACATCAGAAGAAACGGAAAACCTGTATTAATATGGATGTTCATATCAGATGTTCCCATTGAAACATCATAATATATTATGTGAGCTGATGATATATATATATATATATATATATATATATATATATATATATATATATATATATATATATATATATATATATATATATATATATATATATATATATATATATATATATATATATATATATATATATATATATATATATATATATATATATATATATATATATATATATATATATATATATATATATATATATATATATATATATATATATATATAACCTCTGGTGATATAAAAAAAAATAGCTGAGGGAATAC
>SEYY01018833.1:12500-22500 GCA_009176605.1 Armadillidium nasatum | reverse complement strand
GTGGCCTGAAGAGCTGAATTTTGCCTGCCTGGAGGGACGGCATATGTTATTCGTTGATAAGGTTCGGCCTCAGAAACCAAACAAAGAAACTTCAACTTTAACATCTTTGATGGCGTAGCTCAAATTTATTGCCTAACATCTACCAAAGATTTCAAGAGATTTTGCGTAACAGGAGATCGCTTGATATATATATATATATATATATATATATATATATATATATATATATATATATATATATATATATATATATATATATATATATATATATTATATATATATATATATATATATATATATATATATATATATATAATAATATATATAATATATATATATATATAACTGAAAGTTGAATAAATGGATGATTTATTACCAACTTGTAAAAATAATGTCTAATAAATCTTCATATTTAACAGTAATGTAGCTTTTACCACTTAAAATAATACAAATAATATATATATATATATATATATATATATATATATATATATATATATAATATATATATATATATATATATATATATATATATATATATATATATTATATATATATATATATATATATAATGAGAAAAAGAAGATTGAATAGATAGAAATAGATAGATAGATAGATAGATAGATAGATAGATAGATAGATAGATATATAGATAAATAGATAGATAGAGAAAAGAGAGAAAGTCTGGCAATTGACTAAAGATGATAATACAATTTTTTTGCACTTTTTCTCTATATATATATATATATATATATATATATATATATATATATATATATATATATATATATATATATATATATATATATATATATATATATATATATAGCCACTTTATATAAATATTTAACATTTTAATTATACGCTGTTGTATAAATTTTAAATGACATCAGTTGCCTATTTCTTTTCTTCGTTACAACATAATTTCTGCTTTCTTTGTTAAAAATAGCTTTTAAAATTTAAGTATTAGCAATTAATTATGTGTATGATTCATCATTTCATGACGAATTGTTTTTTTTGGCATCCATTTTAATATTTATTTGCATGTGTTTCGTTTTACCCTTTTTTCATGTACAAAATATGCATTGAAAGAACTGATTTATATTTATATATACAGGGTGGGGTGGGTTCTCAAGACCAACTGAAGTAAAAATATTCCATTCACATTTTTCCGTGAATGCTAGAGTAAGGAGTTATTAGCGAACGATAACAGTAAAGGCTAAACATGCGAGCAATACATTTAATTTTAGAACGACATTATACGTATACGATGTCAATAATAAAAACGTATATCTATAAAAGCTAAACGGCTGTCAATGGAACAAATGTTCGATATGTTTTCCACCAGTGTCGTACCATAAACTGGCACATGCGTTCAAAACACCTATTTTGTAGTGAATTGCTATGCATTTATTGAGAATAGATTAGCAATTATTTTCCACATTTGAGAGAGATAAAAATTTAATGTTCTGAGAACAGGCGATCGTGCAAGCATGATACAAGTCTACTCCTACCTATCCTTTGCTGGGATATATAGCCGTGAGGACTACATGCATTGTGTTGCTGTAATATGCTGGAGCTCCATAATTTACAAATCAAATATATACTCTTGCTGCCTGGGGGCATATCTTCAAGTAGGTCGGAAAATAAGTTGACAAGAAACTACCTGTAGACATGGCTTGATGACGATGTGGTTAAGCAAGGTTCTTCGACGCTATCTTCAAAGATACCAAGATACAAAGATACATTGATTGTGTACTACATTTGGAATCCAGTATATATTCTTTCTTCTTTTAATTTAAATCGAGTTCATCTTTATTGCCTATCTCATTTGTCAATTCATTTCAATTTTATTAATATATCATGCAATGAGAATTCATTGCAATACATTAACATATAACTTTCGCGATCAAATATGTACCATCTTCAAGTCCGAGTAAGAAATTAATAGACTATAAATGTAATTCCTTGCTTTAGGAGGTATATTAAATCTATCTTTATTACGTGTTCAGTACAAGCAATCTTTTCTTTGGTCCGTTGGGTCTCGTATGAACCTTTCTTCGATAAATATATTATTCCCTTAAGGGAGAAGCGAAAAATTTATTTGTAAACTTTGAGAATTGAAAATCAATTGAAAGATCTTGAAATATTTTTAGTTACACTCGAAATTACTTGAAATAAGTACAATTGCACACACACATGGACACACATGGACACACATACGTATATATATATATATATATATATATATATATATATATATATATATATATATATATATATATATATATATATATATATATATATTATATATATATATATATATATATATATATATATATATATATATATATATATATATATATATATATATATATATATATATATATATATATATATATATATATATATATATATATATATATATATATATAAATTTAATGTCTTTTATTATCCTCATTTCTCTGTGTATGTTAAGAAAAAAAGGTAATAATGAAGACAATATAATGTTTGGAGCCGTATATAATAACGTTAAGAGTCATAATTTGGACACCCTTCACTATTATTATTATTAAAGAAGAAGAATCTAACTTTTGTGACAAGTTTTTTGGCATTATTTTATTATTATTATTATTATTATTATTATTATTATTATTATTATTATTATTATTATTATTATTATTATTATTATTATTATTATTATTATTATTATTATTATTATTATTATTATTTTTTTCCTTGTAATCTTGTTGCTATTATTTTATTATTATTATTATTATTATTATTATTATTATTATTATTATTATTATTATTATTATTATTATTATTATTATTATTATAGTATTGTTATCATTATGCTGTCCCTTCTTTTATTATTATTATATTTTATTTATTATTAATTATTATTATTATTATTATTAACATTATTACTATTATTATTAGTATTATTATTTACTTTTTTACTACATATGCGGAAGATATCCCTATAATTCTAGTGACGTCACACAGTAACAATAATGCTGTACTATTTTCTAGTATTATAAATAATAATATTTGTATTAAAATAAATACTATTTTCTGGAGATGATATTTATTATAATTATAATTACAATTATTATTATTATTACTATTATTATTATTATTATTATTATTATTATTATTATTATTATTATTATTATTATTATTATTATTATTGTCCTTGTTGTCGTTAACTCATTATTATTACCATTACTAGCTACTATTATAACTATAATTGTCATTAATTTATATTATTATGGGTACTATTGTATTTAACTTTTATTACTACTATTATTATTATTGCTATTGCTATATTATTATTGCTCATTATATTTATTCACCATATTTGTATAATAATGTATATCAAATTATATTGATGTAATATTTATCAACTAAACTTTGGGGTTCAAAGGAAACCAATGTGCTTCCCCTTAGAAGCCCCTTTTCAGAGTAATGTACAGCTAATTATAAATATTGTATCTAGTAGAGTAGGACCTACTGAAAAAATGTATAACTTGTACTTTTACTTCTGAATAAAGAATTTTGAATTTGAATTATTGCAATTTTCAGACGAAGTGAAGGGAGTTACTTTCATGTCGAGTTATTGGAAGCATTTTTTATTCGAAGATTTATGAAATTACTAATTTGTATTGTATTATTATTATTATTATTATTATTATTATTATTATTATTATTATTATTATTATTATTATTATTATTATTATTATTATTATTATTATTATTATTATTATTATTATATTATTATTATTATTATTATTATTATTATTATTATTATTATTATTATTATTATTATTATTTTTATTATTATTATTATTATTATTATTATTATTATTATTATTATTATTATTATTATTATTAAAAAATTTTTTCACAAAGATTGGTTACACTATATTAGCAATTTATGATGTTTATATATTTATTTGTCATATATCTTTACATCAAAGTGCTATTTAATTAACTTGATTTAAAATAATAAGTATATAACAAAATAGGAATATGAAATATATATTTATACTAAAAATCAAATTGTGATTTTAAAATACTTTGCTTTTTAATTATAGTTTTATTTTTTTTTGTTTGTTTTTTTTTAGTCAGGATGAAGTAGTCATTATATATTATATTGAAATCAATTCAACATTTATAATGTAAATCGTTTACTTTGGTTTCCTCATGAAAATTTTTATCATGTTCCTCGATCGGAGGATAACCATTTATCATGCTCCGAGCTCAGAGTATGACTTTCATCATGTTCCTCTCTCAGAGTAACCTTTGTCATGCTCGCTATTCGGAGTAACCTTTCGCCATGTTCTTCTCTCAGAGTAACCTCTGTATGCTCGCTATTCGGAGTAGCCTTTCGCCATGTTCCTCTCAGAGTAACTTTTGTCATGTTCGTTATTCAGAGTAACCTTTCGCCATGCTCCTCTCTCAGAGTAACCTTGTCATCCTCGTTATTCGGAGTAAGCTTTCGCAATGCTCCTAGATCAGAGCATAACCTTTAATTGTGTTTCTCCCTCAAGGTATATCATTTCACCATACTCCTCGCTCTTAGTAACCTTAATCATGCTCCTTACTGAGAGTAATCTTTCACTATGCTCCATTATTAATAATAATAATAATATTATTATTATTTTTTATTATTATTATTATTATTATTATTATTATTATTATTATTATTATTATTATTATTATTATTATTATTATTATTATTATTATTATAACTCGAGTTATGTGTGAATTTATTCAGCTGACATTTCTTTGCATGAATTTTCTCTGAAATTTTGCAACAAAGTTTCATCCAGGTTTACGACTCGAAAACAAGAGTCAAAATTTTTTTTGGAACTGGAGCCGAAGGTGAAGTCGGAACCGAAACTGAGCCCAGACCAGAACTCCAACCTAGACCCGGATCTGAACCTGGACTCTGACCAGAATCCGAACCCGAACCCGAACCTGGACCCTGACCCAAACTCCAACCTAGACCCGGATCTGAACCTGGACTCTGACCCGAACCCAAATCCAAACCCGAACCTGGACCCTGACCCAAACTCCAACCTAGACCAGGATCTGAACCTGGACTCTGACCAGAACCCAAATCCAAACCCGAACCTGGACCCTGACCTGAACCCGGACCCTGGTCGGGATCCTGAGCCATTTTAAAATGGTGAAACGGGAATCAGGGAAGAGTATCTTAAAATTATGAAACATGAGGGGAAGATGGAGCCAGTAAAAGTAAAAGTAGTCTCCATAGCCATGATTCCATTATTGAGTTGGTAATTTAGACTACTAAGACTATCTTCATTGAATTACTGTATTTATTAATAAAATAAATATATATATTTTGAAGTCATTCTGAAAAACAAAATAAAAGACAAATAAACCTACATATATCAATATTGGTACTTTTAATTAATTATTATTATGATTATTATTATTATTATTATTATTATTATTATTATTATTATTATTATATTATTATTATTATTATTATTATTATTATTATTATTATTATTATTATTATTATTATTATTATATTATTTTATTTTATTATTATTATTATTATTATTATTATTATTATATATTTTTATTATTATCATCATCATCATCATCATCATCATCATCATCATCATCATCATCATCATCATCATCATCATTATTATTATTATTATTATTATTATTATTATTATTATTATTATTATTATTATTATTATTATTATTATTATTATTATTATTATTATTATTATTATATTATATTATTATTATTATTATTATTATTATTATTATTATTATTATTATTATTATTATTATTATTATTCTATTATTTATTATTATTATTATTATTATTATTATTATTATTATTATTATTATTATTATTATTATTATTATTATTATTATTATTATTATTATTATTATTATTATTATTATTATTATTATTATATTATTATTATTATTATTATTATATTATTATTATTATTATTATTATTATTATTATTATTATTATTATTATTATTATTATTATTATTATTATTATTATTATTATTATTATTATTATTATTATTATTATTATTATTATTATTAATTATTATTATTATTATTATTATCATCATAATAAAAGGAGTTTTCTTCATTTTGCTATTTCTGTTTTGCAAGCATATTAAATATATATTAACTCTTCTGCTCTTATTAATTCTCTCCAGTCTCTCTCTGCCCATCGAATTACAATGAACACTGCTCTTCCAAACTCTCTCGTCGCATACATCCTCCTCTGAGATGGGTTCGTTGGACACTCTCTGACCCCATACTAAAGTTCTATACTCTGTCTTACATGTACTCTACTGGTAAAGTCTGTAGCACACTCCTATCTTTTTCCCAACTTCCTAGCACTTACACCATTTCAAACGCCGTGTATCGGCACATGTCGGGTTTGTCAGATTTCCAGTATTTCTTTAACTATGGTGGAGATTCGTAAGCCTCTGACCATTGTTCACCAGAGAGATATATATATATATATATATATATATATATATATATATATATATATATATATATATATATATATATATATATATATATATATATATATATATATATATATATATATATATATATATATATATTATATATATATATATATATATATTATATATATATAATATATATATATATATATATATATATATATATATATATATATATATATATATATATATATATATATATATATATATATATATATATATATATATATATATATATATATATATATATATATATATTATATATATATATATATATATATATATATATATAATATATATATATATATATATATATATATATATATATATATATATATATATATATTATATTTATTATATTATTATTATAAAAATAAAAAAAAAAAAACTTTTTTTTTTTTTTCAATTATTTTATTTTGTTTGTATGAATATTGAAAACCTTTTTCCATTTTAGTATAATTTATTATTTATTATTAGAAACAATAAAAAAATATATAAATAAAGGAATTCTTTATGAAGTAAATTTTTATTTTTTTCTTTAACAATATTTTTTTAAACTCTTTAAAAAATTTATTTTATTTTTTTTATTTTTTTATTTTTTTTATTTTTTATATGTAATTTTATTATTATAATTTTGAATTTTTTTATATATATATATATATATATATATATATATATATATATATATATATATATATATATATATATATATATATATATATATATATATATATATATATATATATATATATAATATATATATATATATATATATATATATATATATATATATATATATATATATATATATATATATATATATATATATATATATATATATATATATATATATATATATATATATATATATATATATATATATATATATATATATATATATATATATATATATATATATATATATATATATATATATATATATATATATATATATATATATATATATATATATTATATATAATATATATAGTATATATATATATATATATATATATATATATATATATATATATATATATATATATATATATATATATATATATATATATATATATATATATATATATATATATATATATATATATATATATATATATATATATATATATATATATATATATATATATATATATATATATATATATATATATATATAATATATATATATATATATATATAACACAACCCCATTCTGCGATATTAATTTTCCGGAATTGTACTCAAGGTAGACAAATTTAGAAAAATCCTTTGACAAAAATCATAGGAATTAATTACGTGTTGGAGAAACAATTTTTGACTGCATAAATTTACTGAAAATGAAAAGACTTAATTGTTCTTTTTTTAATGACTTAGTTTAATTATTATTCAGAACACGCTTTCATTCGTTCACTTTGAATAAATAGCTGAAGGCCGTTTTATTTTAACTGATCATGGGGTGATGATCATATATATATATATATATATATATATATATATATATATATATATATATATATATATATATATTATATATATATATATTATATATATATATATATATATATATATATATATATATATATATATATATATATATATATATATATATATATATATATATATATATATATATATATATATATATATATATATATATATATATATATATATATATATATATATATATATATATATAAATAAAGGTCATATATTTTTAGAAGATCAACAAGGCATATTGCATCCATATGAAAATTAATTTCAATTTCGCAAAAGCCAAACCCGATAAATTTTTTCATTGGTTCCGTAATTTTACACTCTGTTTACCTTTTCTTTTTTTTTTTCCTTTTTTCTTTTTGAAAGAAACCGAAAGAGTTACATAGAGAAGACTTAATATTTATTAATTTATTTTCATTTTAAAGTTATTGAAGTAAACCATAGTAGAAATAATAATAAACTGTGTGGTTGTCTTAATGTCTTACCATTATCTCATAGGTTTTCAAGTTTCTTTATATTTTATTTGAAAAGTCGTAAAGGTGTGAAGTTTATTTTTTTGACGAGGGTGAATTTACATTGTCTTTAAGAGTAACGCTGTGAGATTCTATTTGAACGAAATGAAGATCCATTGACAGTTAAGGGGATGGTTATATATGGAAAAAGAATTGTTTATTTTGCTGAAATAGATACCTTGTTCAATTTCCACTTGTCATTTTCCCCTTGTAAAATTATGACAAAGACTTTCATGAATTTACAATAGTTTTTCTGTGTCTTATTTAAGGCTAATGTAAGATCGTTGAAATGTTTTACATGTTCAACACTAAATTGACAACCCACTTTCCATTACCTGCTTAAAATCTAAGAGGGAGAACGATAGTATAATCAACTTTTAAGGTTAGATTAGGTTAGCTTAGGTTAGGTTAGGTTTAGAATAGTTAATATTTAATAGGTTTTTTCTTTTGATTGGAATCTGATTTAACAATTTAGATCAGCATATTATTACACAAATGGCTTTGTGAGCACAAGAAAAATTAAAATTACATTTTTTTTATCCAAAATAAATAACTACTTAATATTTAACATACCATCACAAAATAAGAGTGGTTATGTAAATATTTCTCCGCCACCACTGTTATATTGGTTCTTATTCTGAAATAGATATACCGACGAATTATCTTACAAACTCCAATGTCTTACGCGTTAACAACACGATTGGAAGTTTTTAGAGTGTTATAGGCGAAGTTTTGTTAAATTAACACGTTGACATCAGCCCTCGAACTGGGGCAGAGCCCGTTAAGTCATAATAGTCTTTATTTTTTGACCGATTGAGCTGAAATTTTCAGTATATATATAGCTTTTTTCCCGACGAAAATAGACCATTTCTAGCGTTTTTACGAGTGATTAACCGTTTAGAAGTTATTTGGGGTCAAAAGTTAAAAAAAAATTGAATAGCGGGTCAAACCACTGGTCCACATGAGCTGAAATTTTAACTGAACAATCTTAGCCCCAATATATGGATGCTTTATAAAGAGATTTTTGATATCACGTCTAGAAAAAAAGTTATAGTCACTCAAATTTTTTTTTTTTTGAAAAAAATCATACCTTTCCTGAGAAAAAAATTATTTAAAAAAAAAAGCCTGAAATAATTTTTTTTATTTTTATATATTGTTTAGAAGAGGGATAGGTCTATAACTTACGTTTTAGAACATTATAAATAATATTTGTTTGAAGAAGTTATAGTCTCTCAAACTTTTAAAATTTTTGAAAATTGGCACAAAAATGGACCTTATTTGAAGTGCTATATCTCGGAAAAAACAAGTTAGATCGAGAAATATATGAAAAGATATTGTAGCCCCATCATTTATCTATAAAACTACCAAAAATGAAAAATGTAGTTATTGTAGTTTTTTTTTTTTAAATATTTTTTTAAAATAAAAAAAAAAAGTTGGAATTTT
>SEYY01018833.1:5000-7500 GCA_009176605.1 Armadillidium nasatum | reverse complement strand
TAATTTCCACAAGAGTTGGGTCAATACAGAACCTAATCGTTAAACGACAACATGCACCCATTCACGGCTCTTGAAAGTGTGCAAGTCAAAAGAAGTTGGGAAAACAGAAAAAGGAGTGTGTTCCAGACTTTACCAATTGAGTACATATAAGATTAGGCATAGCTGTTAAGTCTGGGATCAGACAGTTGAACAGAGAAAGGATAAGACTGTGTAGAAAATCGTGTTACACAAGCGTGTTCTCAATGGAAGAGAAAAGCAACGGAAGAGTTCAGAAGAGAAAGAGACTGGAGAGAATAGAGATTTTTAAGACGAAAACCAGACTCCACCTTGTTAAGGAGAGCTGTGTAAGTGGAACTACCCCAGATGTATGAGGCGTATTCCAAACAGGGGAGAACAACACCCCTATAAAGAGAAAGCAATTGGATTGGCATAAAAAAATCATGAATGTGCAACAGAACACCCAACCTCTAGAAGCTTGTTTAGAAAGAGAAGTAATGTGATCCTTCCAAGAAAGACCACTAGAGATTATTAAGGACAGATGAAGGCTTGAGTTGCGTGTTTTAGAAGATGTCATAGTTTTGTAGTTGATAGTCTCGAGTAGAGATATGGAGGAACTGAGTTTTTGAGGCATTGAAAAGACTATGTTTTCTCTTCCTCAATTGAAGTGCAAGAAAAATCAGAGGTCAGATATTCCAAGGCCAACATTCTAGCGTCAATTAACTGTTGCTGGGAGGGACGTCTTTCAAACTGAAAGGAGTAATGATTGGTGAGATCATCAGCATAGGATCGGATAGGTAATGAAGTAATAAGAGAGGATTATTAATTAAAAGTTTAAAAAGCTTTGGGGATAGGACACCACTATTAGCAGATTTAAGGATGAACGGTGGTCGTATACAACAGCTATAGAACGACCAGAAAGAAAATCAAAGAGAAGGATAAATTCTGAAAGAGAAAGTTTAGAAATCAAAAGTTTTGTACCAGTCCCTATCGAAGGATTCGAAATGTCCAGCGCGATAGCAAAAGATTCACCGAAATATCGTAGAGCGGAAGACCAAGAGTCAGAGAGAATAGAAAGAGATCACCAGTAGAGCGTTTCTTTGGAAAGTCATACTAGCGATCAAGTAAGAAAAGAATTGAGATTCTTCTATAAGGATAGATTCGAAAACTTTAACAAGAACGGAGGTTAAAGAATGTGACAGCAGTTTTAGGGTCGAGAGGGTTCCCTTTCTTCGGCACAGGCTGAATGAGCTCACGTTTCCAGCAAGAAGGGAATGTTGAAGCAAAAAGACAGAGACGAAGATAGTTCACCAAATCAGGGTACAAGCCCAGAATCACAAGTTTTGAGAAACCTCATGAGGGATACCATCAGGACCTATACCTTCTTAGTGTTAAGCTCTGAGAGAGCAAAAATTGTAGGCATAAAGAAATGAAGAAGAAAAAGAGGAAGGTACGGAATAGTCTAAACTGAATTAGAGGCAAAAGTTGAGCGAATAGTTCAGCTTTAGTAGAAGGTAAAACAAATGGCCGTCGGAAGATATTAGAGGAGGGAAGAGGAAGAATCAAAATTAGAGTTACATTTTTTTGCAAAATGCCAAGAAGACGTGAAGAAGAACCAAGTGATTATTGCGTTTCAACGAAGAAAAGAGTTTTTGGTGTTGCAGAGGATAGATTTTGCACGATTCCGGGATGAAATATAAATTGAATGAGTTTCTGGAGTTTGAAGACGACGGTAATCCCTGAAGGTATCATCCCTATGGAGAATGGTACGAGAACAAGCAGAGTTAAACCAAAGTTCGTTAGGTTTAGTAGAAGGGAAAGAATTGAATGTACTCCTCCATGCAAGGGAGTATCACTTTAGTAGCAATGATCTCTGCAAACTCCCAGGGTCCATTCCCACAGTTTTGAGTTTCACCAATATTTTTTTTTTATAAAGGCAATGTACGAATAAGCGCTTGTAAATTTGGAACATGAGAAGGGAGTCGGGGAAATTGAAGTGGGAGCATAGACACTCAATATGAGGCGAGGTACACTAGAGACCCTCTGAGAAGGTGAAACACGAAAAGGAACCAACCAAAGGGCAACGGAGTGAAACGGAATGGTCTTGACCATACTGTCACTCCCCGGTTTATGCCCAATGGAGGGTACTTGCATTGCTTTGGATGGCGCTACATCCCCACCCCCCACACACACAAAACACACAAACATATATATATATATATATATATATATATATATATAATATATATATATATATATCGAGCACTGTTATGGCAAACGAGAGGTCCAGGGCTCGAGGCCTGGCCGGAGCGAGAAATGTGAGCTGTTTTCTCCTTGCGCTTAGCTCCGAATGACTCAGTCGTTAAACGAGTACATCAGTGGAGTGCCCTTGCCACTGATGGGAATAATCTCCGGCATCCGCGATAGGCCTGGCCAGCCAGCGGTATCCGCCGTGGGCCCGTGAACCCTAGGATCTTCCTGGGGGATTGAAGATTATTATTAT
>SEYY01018831.1:5000-27182 GCA_009176605.1 Armadillidium nasatum | reverse complement strand
CCAAGCACAGTCAAAATCAAACAGCATAACAGCAAAGCAACAAGCAGGTAAGACTATATTCCTCAGAGAATGCAACGAGAAAAATATACTCGGCAGCAGCCAGCCCCTTACAATATATATATATATATATATATATATATATATATATATTATATATATATATATATATATATATATATATATGAGAGAGAAAGAGAAATGAAATGTTGGAACTATACATTGAATGAGATAAAAATTGCAAAAAAAAGTGAAAAATGTGATATTTGTACTTATTAAATTGCTTATATTTTCTAAACCAAGCCAAAACCAAAATAATTCATTAAAAAAATTAAATATACATATATAACAATAATTCAGCAAAGTTTGAAAAAAATCGAAGATTAGGTTTTTTTTCAAGGTCAAGGTCAAGGTCACAATAGGTCAGATTTTTTATTTGACCTCCGAGGTCAAAATCATCTAAATAAATGTTGTACCGCTATTCAAGATCTTTTAAATGGTCTTTACACGATGCTTCTAAGTGCCATAGAAGCCGAGATATTGTATTTTGACCTCGGACTACTCTCTGAAAATTGACATTTTTGACCAAAGTTTCAAAGTTCATATCTTCTGAACCGTATGAGCTAGAGACCTGCAATAAACGCCATTCATATTTTCTCAACAAGATCTGTTAGTGTGCCATTTTTCATAAAAATCGAAAGGGGTCACGGAAAAAATTGCCAAATTTCGGTTGAAGTGACGTGGAATGACCCATATATATATATATGATTCGGCTATCATCGAGAGTGGAGGTGCTTAAAACAGATGGGAAAAGAAAGAAGCGTCAGATTGAAGAGAAGAGAAGAGACTGGCAGATAAGAGAAGAAAAAAGAAAAGAAAAGAAAATACATAGGAACCATCACAATCTATTCTGAAAATTAGAATGATTGTTTAGAGAATGCTTAAGAATTGTATTGAAAAGAAAATTATTTTCTGAACAACTTTAAAATAATAACAGATTTATTTTAAAATTTTGGTATTTTTCAAAAACAAAATTAAATGAATCTCAAATTAGTTTTCAAAATCTCTGGCGTAGCAACAAAACTTTTAGATAACATACTTTCGGTTTAAATGGAAAATTCAACATTAGCATTAAGAATATAAAATTTAACACAACAGGGTTGGATAATGAAGAACAATTCTTCTCACAGGTTCTAGAGGTTGGGAAGCCTTTAACCAGTTTTTCCCTCTTCCCAAGTACAATTGCAGGAATTTTCCTGCAGTTGACACCACCCTGCAGCATGCTTGATATAGTGTAGTGTATAAAAAAAAATGTATGTGATTTATCGGATGTCAAATTTTTAATATATGCGAATGTCTGTTTTTTACATCTGTGGATGTAGATGCAGATTTTTAATGTTCCACATCTCCAGATGCATATGTTTTCATTCATATATATATATATATATATATATATATATATATATATATATATATATATATATATATATATATAATATATATATATATAAATAAAATAATCGTCTTCCCCCAGGAAGGACTTTCGTCCTGTCAGTGGGATCTTTCGAGGAAGATCCTTGGGTTACACGGGCCCACGGCGGATACCGCTGGCTGGGCCAGGCCTATCGCGGAATGCCGGAGATTATTCCCATCAATGGCAAGAGCACCCCACTGATGTACTCGTTTAACGACTGAGTCATTCGGAGCTAAGCGCAAGGAGAAATCGCTCACATTTCCCGCTCCGGCCAGGCCTCGAACCCTGGACTTCTCGCGTGCTATAGCGAGTGCTCGATTGACTGAGCTACGGAGCCGCTATATATATATATATATATATATATATATATATATATATATATATATATATATATATATATATATATATATATATATATATATATAATAAATATATATATATATATTATATATATATATATATATATATATATATATATATATATATATATATATATATATATATATATATATATATATATATATATATATATATATATATATATATATATATATATATATATATATATATATATATATATATATATTATATTATATATATATATATATATATATATATATATATATATATATATATATATATATATATATATATATATATATATATATATATATATATATATATTATATATATATATATATATATATATATATATATATAATATATATATATATATATATATATATATATATATATATATATATATATATATATATATATAATATATATATATATATATATATATATATATATATATATATATATATATATATATATATATATATATATATATATATATATATATATATATATATATATATATATATATATATATATATATATATATATATATATATATATATATATATATATATATATATATATATATATATATATATATATATATATATATATATATATATATATATATATATATAATATATATATATATATATATATATATATATATTATATATATATATATATATATATATATATATATATAATATATATATATATATATATATATATATATATATATATATATATATATATATATATATATATATATATATATATATATATATATATATATATATATATATATATATATATATATATATATATATATATATATATATATATATATATATATATATATATATATATATCACCACCGCTCATGGGGAGAGATCTTTTCAAGGAGGGGGTGTTAGATCAATATGAGAATAAGAAAAACCTTACAAGTCCCACCTAATGCAAATTTTGTAGGTGAGTATAGACGTAGGCTTTAAAGTAATTGAGATTAAATTTGACAGTAAACTCAAAAAATTGTAGTGAATCCCACAAAATAGAGGTAGCTGGAAAGATGGAGGCATCTCAGTAGACAAGCCTGGAGTGCCTATATCCACACAAAATTTATTTACAGATAATTCACACTTTGTGCTATGAGGCTGTCATATAGGCGGAGGAATACGATTGGACAGTTCTCGAGCATTTGCTGCTATAGTACCTATAAAAAAGAGAAAAAGCACCAATGTTACATCGCAAAGATACAGGGTCAAGGGAATTAGAAATAGCAGAACAATTTATAAATCCTATAGCCTTTGACTCAACCTTATGCAAAAGATGAATGAAACATGCTTCCCAAATATGAGAGCAGTACTCCAAGCAAGGGTGGATGAGGCCTATGTTTAAGTAAACTGCCAAGACGTAAAAAAAATCTCTCATCCTAAACAGAACTCGCAGCTTCTTTGATGCAGACCTAGCAACCATTGTGATATGAGATTTCCAAGACATTTTTTTGTTTATGTGAAGGCCAAAAATGTTTATACTGTCAACAGGAGAGGGATGAGAACCATCGAAAGAAATAGAAAAGTTAGGAGGTGTCTTTGAGATGGAGATTATAAAGAGTTGAATTTCACAAGGTTGAAATGACACCACTTGAAATTTTTTTCAGATCAGCAAGAATGGAATCAGAAAGATGAAGATAAGATGCAACTCTAGATGCAAAAGTGGGAGCAGATTTGAAATGTGTAGAAGAATGAAGGGTCAAGTGATTGACAGGTGAATAGATAGGGTTAGATGAGCAGCTGAGATCATTAATGAAAAGTAGAAATAGAGTAGGAGACAAGACAGAACCCTGATTAACACCACTTTTGACAGGAAATGAAGAAGTCACTCTATCAACCACAGTCGAAATGCAATGATTAGAAAGAAAGCTAGACTTACGTAAGCGAAAAGGAGGAGGAAACCCAAAGGAGGGGAGATTGGAATGCAGTGACACATGCCATACTGTATCAAATGCCTTAGATATGTGAAGCACCACCACATAAGTCTCCTCATGGTCCCTAAGGGCAGAAGACCATAAATCTGTGAGATTGGAGACTATATCATCAGTAGACCTCGAATTTCAAAACCCACACTGATGATCAGTAAGGGAATGTGATTCTAGATAATCTAAGAAAAGAGATTTGAGAAGGGCTTCAAAGATCTTAGACAGAATATAAGTGAGAGCTATAGGGTGATAGTTAGAAGGATCAGAGCTGGAATCGAAACGTTGAAGATGAGAAGCAACTTTAGAAGGAAAAGAGGGAGTAGATTTGAAATGCGTAGAAGAATGGAGAGTTGAGTCATCGGCATAAGAATGAACAGAGTTAGAATTACAGCTGAGGAGGTTCTTGATGAAAAGTGAGAATAAAGAAGGAGATAGAACAAAACCCTGAGGAACACCACATATATATATATATATATATATATATATATATATATATATATATATATATATATATATATATATATATATATATATATATATATATATATATATATATATATGTCTTCTCTGGTGGGCAAAGGCCAGAGGCCTACCAATATCCATCAAAGTTGGGGATCAGCCGGAAATCTGCTCGCTAAGCTAATGGCTGCCGTGACCCGATACACGACGTTTATAAGTGTGCACGACAAAGGAAGTTATGAAAATAGATAAAGGGTGTGTGCTCCTCCTGACTTTACCAGTAGAGTACATGTAAGATTGAGCATAGCGGTTAAGTCTGAGCTCAGAAAGTTGGACAGAGAAAGGATGAGACTGTGTGGAAAGTCGTATCGCACAACCCTTTCTCAATGGAGGTATGCGATGTGAGAGTTCAGAAGAACAGTGTCCGTTGTAATAGCGATAGATAGTATTGAGAGAGTGATGCAACAATTTGATGGGGAGAAAGAGATTGGAGAGAGTTAGTAAGAGCAGGTGAGTTGATGAAACAAAAAGCCATAGACTCCACCTTTTTGAGAAGAGCTGTATGTATGGAACTACCCCAGGTGTGTGAGGTGTATTCCACACAGGGGCGAACAACACCCCTATATAAAGCAAGCAACTGGGGTGCTGTGAATAAATTCTGAAGGCGCCTCAAAATACATAACCTCTTAGAAGCTTATTTAGAAATAGAAGTAATGTGATCTTTTCAAAAAAGATCATGATTAAAAGAAGCACCAAGAATATTAAAGAGAGATGACAGTTTGAGTTGTGTGTTTTTGAAGAAGACATCATAGTTGTGTGGCAGATTGTGTCGAGTAGAGAGATGGAGGAATTGAGTTTTGGTGGCATTGAAAATGACCATGTTTTCTCTGCCCCAATTTGAAATGCGAGGTAGATCTTAGCTTAGTTGCCCCAAGGCTACCCTCTTGCTTCTATTAACTGCTGTTGGGAGTAGTGCCTTTTAAATTAAAGAGTGATGAAGTGAAGTCATCAGCATTGGAGTGGATAGGAAATGATGTAATAGAGAGAAGGTCATTAATGAAAAGCAGAAAAAGTGTTTGGTATAGGACAGATCCTTAAGGAACACCACTATTAATAGATTTAAAGGATGAACGGTTGCCATCTACTACAGCTGCTATAGAATGATCAGAGAGAAGGATAGATTTCGAAAGATGGAAGTTTGGAAATCAAAGCTTTGTGCCAGACTCTATCGAAAGCTTTCAATATGTCTACCGCTACAGCAAAAGATTTACCGAAATGCTGAAGAGCAGAGGACCAAGAGTCTGACAGAAGGGAAAGAAGATCACCAGTAGAACGTTTCTTAATTAAGAAAGGCATACTGGCGATCAGATGTAAGATTGGAAGAATTGAGATGTATCCAAATCTTCTTGTTAAGGATAGATTCGAAAACTTTAGAAAGAATGGAGGTTAAAGAAATGGGACAGTAGTTAGAGGGTTGAGAGAGGTCCCCTTTTTTCGGCACATAGGGACCGCCAGAGGTTGGAATTTTGCCGAGGTTGCTTAAAATTTGTAAAGAGGTCAAAAGCACTGAAATTTTAGGTTAAGAAAATTAGATTTAATTATAAGGAAAGAGTAGAATAGTCAACATTCAATTAAATTAATGATTATATGCATTTTTCAGGGGGGGAAAAATCTGAAAATTACAGATTTTGTATAATAAAAGTTTGAAAAAAACTATAAAATTTTTTATTTTTTTTTCTGACTCACTATAGTTATTCAAATGTTTACTTAGGTAAGACCCTAAGTTAAAGTTTGAAAAAATGTAAGATATAAAATTATCAGTGTAACCTTCATTTATACATATCATTGTTATTTTATTGCTGTGTATCAAGCTTGTATCATTTAGTTACATTATTTCAAAATTATTTTGATTATACTTTCAATCACTATGGCTAAAAGATCAGCTTCAGCAGTATGGGAGTACTTTACAATGTTTCAGGATAGGCTCGAAATAGATAAATGTAACACCTGCAGCCAGGAAATTAGAAGAAGACCTTCTGGGGCTAAAATAAAAATTTTTCAACCAAATGTTTATGAGGGCAAATTAAAACACAAAGATGAACATTCACTAGCATAAGAAGCTCCGCGCTCAAAAGAAACAGAAAATATTGAAAAAAACAAGAAGAAAAATCTTAATTTTTTAAAATATTTTGTTTGATTTAATCCACCATTGAAAACTATAATTTGCAATTTTAACCCCAGCAGGTAAACCCTAGTTTTCTCTGATTATTAGCCGGGGCCCCGTTCGGTCCATTTCGGCATATGATGAATGAACGCACGTTTCCATTAAGAAGGAAAGGTTGAAGTTGAAAGATGGAGACAAAATGGTTTACCAAGACAGGGTGCAAGCTCTGAAGCACAAGTTTTGAGAACCACAGGACTGTATGCCTTCCTAGTGTTAATCTTCGAGGGAGCAGAAAAGACGTTTTTAGAATATATATATATATATATATATATATATATATATATATATATATATATATATATATATATATATATATATATATATATATATATATATATATATATATATATATATATATATATATATTAGTGATGGATCGCATGTCATATTTTTTTGCGGATGCGGATGTATAATTTTTGCGAGTGCGGATGTTAATTTTGATGATGATTTCATATATATATATATATATATATATATATATATATATATATATATATATATATATATATATATATATATATATATATATATATATATATATATATATATATATATATATATATATATATATATATATATATATATATATATATATATATATATATATATATATATATATATATATATATATTAAAGTAGTATGCACATTCGTAGGAGTATAATTCTAGACATATACATCTGCATGAAATATTAGTTTAGGTAACATATATTTTCAAAAATGGCAATCTGGCACCCAATGCATCACTTCATTGATGCTTTTATAATTATTATGAATTTTGATTATTTAGGAGACCTTGTTGGCATATGGGAAAATAGCTGCAGTCAGGAAGGACAGATTGTTTCAGGAGTAGTTGCGAAAGTCACAGCAGGATCTATACAGATCGCTCTTGATGAGGAATCATCAGAATTAGAGGACTTGGCTGAAGATACTTTGGTTAGAATTCATAAATTGGCAAATGATGTAAGTGTTACAAAAAAAATTCTTTTAAATTTTTACAATATACAATGTTTAACCATAGTTTTTTTATTTAGTTTTATACACCATTATTTCAACGATAAATTTCATATTTGAATAGTATTTTATTTGAGTTCACGCTAATATTATCAGATAAGAAAGGACAGTTTTTGCCCTTGTTTAGATGGGGATGTTTGTTTAGATGTTTTGCAACTGGGGAGGTGTTAAGTTTTTAAAATGCCTTAGAACAATTTACATTTTTCAAATTTGTTATGCCTGTGTGTGTAAAGCAAAATAAGTAATTGAAACTTTTACTGTCTCTGTATATTAATAGGTCACTTATAAGAGGATCAAACAAGGATTAGAGAATATCGAAAAGTTTTCTAGAGAGTCTTCTAATCATCTGATTCAAATTCTTTTCAATGAAGCTGATTTATATTATCCACTTTCCCAAGTTCCTGCAAAACTTTTGACAAAAAATGAGAAGTTAGATCTCTTTAATGGTAAGAACTTTTTCAAAAAATGTTTTTTGTTTTTCCATCGCAATTCATTAAAAGACTTTTTTGCAGTTTGTGTTTCTTAAATTTTTCGAAAGTTTATGTAACCTTAAGAGATCTACAGAATGCTTACTGGATTCAGTTCAAAATTAAAAACTGTCATGCTTCATTACACGGGGTTTAAAAATATGTAAGTCTTGGAATGGGGAAAATATAATAGGGTCATTTCCCAGTAGAGGACGTGAAAGAGATTAGGGTAAGGGAGCAAGATTGAGAAATGAAGAGACTGGAATGACGAATCACACAGCTCCCCTTAAATGAAGAGATAGTTAAGAGTTTATATTATTTATATTTAATTCAAACATCTTGGAAAAATATTTAATATTTTATAACAATAAAAAAAAAGTTAATCTCAGTTTTAAAGTATTTTTCTCCCCTCTCTTTCTTTCTCTTTTCATTGTTTTCTAACGTAGAGTTTCTCTATGTACTCTTCAATTTTCAGTAAGTATGTTGTTTAGAACCCTGTGAGAGATAATGAAGTTCTATATTTTGCGTACCTAAATAGATAAGATTTATATTGAGAATCAAGTTTGATAGAAGCTTTAATTTCGGCTCAAATCACTCAGGATTCTCCAACCCAATCATGGACATAAGTTCAAAACACGAGAGAATATATATATATATATATATATATATATATATATATATATATATATATATATATATATATATATATATATATATATATATATATATATATATATATATATATATATATATATATATATATATATATATATATAATAAGACAGAGTTAGTTTTACACATTATTGGTTATGTTTGTAGTAATATTTTGTATCTATTACCTTCAGAAAAATTGGACGAATCCCAGGTAAATGCAGTTAAATTCGCATTGATGCAAAAAGAATTAGCTGTTATTCATGGACCTCCAGGGACTGGAAAAACCACTACCTTAGTAGAAATAATTCTTCAGCATGTTAAGCTAGGCTGCAAGGTAACATTATTATTATTATTATTATTATTATTATTATTATTATTATTATTATTATTATTATTATTATTATTTTAATAACACTAGTCATCAAATTTTGGAAGATCGAATGTTATGGTTAAAAGAATATAAATCTTTGTTCTTTGGGCAGCTGAATACGTAAATTACGTTTAAATTGTTTTATTAATATATGTTTTTGAGATATAATATGTTCAGAAGTATTTGTCAGTGGTAGGGTTGGCCAAGCTTCGGAATTTTCAGCACCACATCACATCAGTTCGTCGTACATCGTACTGCACCAGCAGTCATTCGTTACGCACCACACATAAATGCAGTGCACCTCACCGCACCGACATATACATTGAAGTATATATATATATATATATATATATATATATATATATATATATATATATATATATATATATATATATATATATATATATATATATATATATATATATATATATATATATATATATATATTTTATTTTTTTTTTTTTATTTTTATTTTATAATCTAATTTTAATTTTAATGATGAAAATTAAGGACAACGCAAAGATCAACATTTTTTATTTGGACGTTTCGAATCACAAGGATTCATCTTCAGCTAAATTGAAATTGAAAAAAAAAAAAAAAAAAAAAATTTAATGCACAAAAATTAAAATATTGAAAATTTTTCAAAAGATCAAAAAAGTATTAATTAAAAACACACCACAAGTCATGAGAACATCTTAACGGCAGAGCATACTGGAAATTACAGGAATTAAGTGACAAGAAAAATTTAAAAGGTTAGTTGGTTGATGAGAAAAAACAAAAGTACACCTATATATATATAATTAACAGAAGAAAAACGAAAAGTAAGATAAAATAATTAAAATTAGAAATATACAAAAACAATACCGATAATAAAAGATGAACAAAAATTAAAAAATAATAATAATAATAATAATAATAATGACAATAATAATGTCAGCAAAAACAAAAATAATAATAAGACTGGCATCAATAATAATTACAAAAATAAAAAAAACAAAAATAAAAGGAATATCAATGGTAATAAGAAAAACGACCATAATAAAACAACAAATAATAAAAAAAATAAAAATGACAAAAACGCAAAAAATAGAAATAATAATAAAAATTAACGTACCAAAAACAAGCCTAATAACAGCAATAATAAAAATAAAAGTGATCAAGAAAATGAAGGGTAAAATAAAAGTACAACTAAACGTAACAATGAAATTGAAAATGGAAATGTAAGTGGAAATGAAAATTAGAGTTAATGATGAAGGTGAAAAGGAAAATGAGAATAGAATTGAAAGTAAAAATGTAATTAAAAATTGAAATGAGGGTTTGTAATTAATACTTTTTGTTCTTGTAAAATTTTTCAATATTTCAATTTTTGTGCAAATTTTTGTTTTGTTTTGTTTTTGATTTCAATTTAGCTGAAGATGAATCCTTGTGATTCAAAACGTCCAAATAAAATATGTTCATCTTTGCGTTGTCTCTATTATTTATTCAAATTATATATATATATATATATATATATATATATATATATATATATATATATATATATATATATATATATATATATATATATATATATATATATATATATATATATATATATATATATATATATATATATATATATATATATATATATCAGTGATGGGCTAATTCGGCAATTTCTGATCCGAATCCAGAACCTTCGAATCCAAATCCAGCTTATTTTGGAATTTCTCGAATCTGAATCCGAATCCAGAACCTCTGAATCAGAATTCAAATTCATTAAAAAAATCACCGAATCCGGATTTGGATTTGCTCATCATATATATATATATATATATATATATATATATATATATATATATATATATATATATATATATATATATAATATATATATATATATATATATATATTATATATTATATTTAATAAAAAAAGATTGGTGAAGAGGTAAGTGTTTGGATGGATGTGGCCTGCGATAGATACCACCCCACGACTGTGGGAAAGGTTTAAGTAAATAAAATAATAAATATATATATATATATATATATATATATATATATATATATATATATATATATATATATATATTATATATATATATATATATATATATATATATATATATATATATATATATATATATATATATATATATATATATATATATATATATATATATATATATATATATATATATATATATATATATTATATATATATTATATATATATATATATATATATATATATATATATATATATCGCCATTGACTTCTAAACATTTTCGGCTTGCTCTACGAAGCTTATAAATGTTAGAAAACAAATGACAATCTGATTGTACGAAGCTTATAAATGTTCGAAAACAAATGACAATCGGATGAGAAGATATGATTAATTGTACTTACAGCTAATGTGTCAGTATATTATGACAGTGATAACATGTTCATTTTTGAGTTTGTACCAGCAAAGTGCTACAAAATTCCGAACACCTATTCCCATCTGGAATATATTGTTTGTGTTTAGGTTTTGCAATAGGAGTGCTACAGCTGCTTTTGAATATCGACAACGGTTTTCCCATCACACACATCCAAATAAAAACGTATTTATCAGAGTTTTCTACAAACTGTGAATGATTGGAATCCTTCCCAGTGCTAATATAACATCCGAACGAGCTACTCTCCAAGGTTTAAAAGAAGTGGAAAATATTCTGGATCTAGTAGGAGAAGATCGAACGACCAGCTCGCGTAGAATTGCTACTCAATTGGACATTCCACAAAGAAGAGCAATAAACACACTCCATTAGCAAGGCTTATACCCATACCACGTGCAGAGAGTGCAACACCTACAACCGGAGGATTATGCTAAACGTATGGAATTTTGTTAGTGGATAAATATAATAATCGTGTTGTATCGCCCATGCTTTTCACGGATGAAGCAACATTTACCCGCGACGGCATTAATTACACTCGCAACAGTCATGTGTGGGCAGACGAAAATCACGCAACAGTTGAGAGCAATTTTCAACATAGGTTTAGGGTAAACGTATGGTGTGGTATGGTCGATGGGTATTTAATTAGCCCTTTCATATTTAAGAATCGCCTCACAGGAGACTACTATTTCGAATTTTTGCAAAATGAATTACAAGGACCATTGGAAGATGTTATTCTAAACATCTGAATTCATATGTACTTTCAGCATGATGGAGCACCCGCACACTTCGCTCGTCAGGTCAAGCATTTGGACGAAAGATTTCCAGTACGTTGGATTGGTCGCGGTGGTCCAATTAGTTGGCCTCCAAGGTTTCCAGACCTCACAGTACTAGATTATTGTTTATGGGGCTTGACGTATACAGAGAAAAAGTGTACACTCGGGATGCACTAATTTGACGTATTCAAAATGCTGTAGGCGTTATTAAAGGAAGACATGAAGCAATCTGGAGAGCAACAGCCGTCCTTTGTAGACGAAGCCAAAAATGTTTAAGAGGTCAATGGCGGTATTTTCGAACATTTATTAAAATAATACTATGATAACCCAAATGTTAATGTATTATATTTTGTTTAATTGTCATTACGTTATAAAATGAAAACAAATATAAATCGGTTAAGAACATATGTCTTTTTCTTTTTTTTAACATTATTATCCTGTGTACAATCCACTCTTTGAGTTTGATCCGTTCCTCTCGATTCACCCTATATATATATATATATATATATATATATATATATATATATATATATATATATATATATATATATATATATATATATATATATATATATATATATATATATATATATATATATATATATATATATATATATATATATAATTGGAGAATTATTCTTCGCATGGTTCTAAAGGCTGGGAACCTTTTTTACCAGTATTTTCGTCCCATGTACGGTTGCAGGAACATGAAGTTTCTGCAACCGACGCCACCCCCTGCGGGATATGGTGTAATGTATAAAAAATATATATATATATATATATATATATATATATATATATATTATATATATATATATATATATATATATATATATATATATATATATATATATATATAATATATATATATGGGGTAGGGAAGTAGAGTTCCTGAGACGATGACATTACCCCCATTGGGTATATGGGGTGTTAAGGGTACTTCCTATCTCACTCTAGTGCTCAATGGTGCTCACGATTTCGAGCTCATCTTCACATTCTTCTATACGGAGTAGGCTCTCCTTCACACACAATAAATACTATTACAGACACCATCCTTTTTAAAAAATAATAATAATTATTATGGCGTCAAAAACAGTTGCCTCGGAGAAGCTCCGAGGGGCCGCTTCCAAAAGTAGTCTTTCATTCACCCTTTCCTCCATCACCACTTGAGAGTTGGTGGCCTCCACTCCAGCGATGGGGTTGGCGTCACCTGGAATCTTCAGCTGGCTTTTCTTGATGCACGGTCTTTTTATTCCATAAATTTTTGTAACATTGGCGGTCTTCAATCCACTTTCAACTTTGTTGAACATCACCTCTTCTTATAGACATCACCTAAACTCAGTGCTTGAACAGTACTTCTCTTTTAAAACAAGCTTCTAAGATATTTAATGTTCTGGGGCTCCTTCGAAGTTTGTTTGCATTTCACAGGTGTCTTGTTATCACTGTATAGAGTACGTTTCACACATCTGTGACTGTATGGTCTCTCTCTTGATACTCTTGAAAAGATTGACTCTAAGAGTTTTCGTTTTATCAGTTCTTTGGCTCACACTAATTCTCTCCAATCTCTTTGTGCACGTCAGGTTTCTGAGTTACTCTCCATACTATCGCTCATTACAACCATCATTGCCCTTTTGAACTCTACTGTCGCATACCTCCTTCAATGAAACAGGCTAGTGAGACACGTCTTTCTACACAATCTTTTTCATTTTTCTGTCTAGTAAATTTCGAGAGGAGGTGAGGAAGGTGGAATAAAGTTAGTAACTTTAACTGTTCTGTCAGGATACCTTGAAAATATGAACAATTTCAATATATATATATATATATATATATATATATATATATATATATATATATATATATATATATATATATATATATATAATATATATATATATATATATATATATATATATATATATATAATTGACGAACAGATGATTATCGCAGGATACATCAACTTCGGTGCGGTGTGCACCAGAGGCTGCACCACGCACCGCACAGCACCGTACTTGAGCACAGGAAATTATGACATAAGTATGTGAAGCAGAACCTTTCACATTCAGAGCTTAGCAAATTCTTTCATAACTTCCATATTATATATATATATATATATATATATATATATATATATATATATATATATATATATATATATATATATATATATATATATATATATATATATATATATATATATAAAACTTTGCGTGGGTCTGTAAAAATGCTTTTGTACATTTTTCATTGCAGGTGCTGATGATAATCTTTGTTTTTTTTTTTTTTTCTTTCCATAGTAGGTTTCTCTTGTAAGGGCTGTGGAGCAGGTAAATTTCTTTACTAGCTTTAACTCCAGTTCCAACTTTATCATTTTAAAATAACTTGCTCTTATTCCACTATTTTAATTGTCTAGCTCTGGCTCCAGTATTTTAAAATTTCACAACTTCAACTCTAGCTCCTTCTATGGGTTCCTTTTATTTCTTTTATTTTTAGTAAAACAATTTTTTTTGCTGTGGTTTTGACTTTGGTTCTACTCAAACATATTTTTTGTGTCAATAATTCTCGTGTGTGAATTATTGAGTTGAAAGCCAGGCTAATAAATTTCATGTGGATTTTAGTACATTTGTAAATAGCACCGGTGATGAAATTTATGCTGCAACAATGGATAGTGTTATGTATGCCTATTACATTAAAGCATTCAGAAATCTGATTCATTATGTTTATAAAGAAACACACACACACACACATATATATATATATATATATATATAATATATATATATATATTATTTATATATATATATTATTATTATATATATATATATATAATATATAATATATTATTATAGAGAGAGAGAGAGGAAAGAGAGAAGAGAGAGAGAGAGAAGAGAGAGAGAAGAGAGAAGGAGAGAAGAGAGGAGAGAGACTTACTTAATAAGTTGTATTGGCTGAATGTAGATTTTGTGGATTGTATGCAATGATTAACGCTTTCAAAGTTTCTCCAACCATATGTTATAATTTGCTTAACAAGACCTACTCAAAATTTTTTTTTAATTATTATTATCGTTTTTTTGGGATGGGTTATTTTGATTTAACAGTGAATATGTTTTAACAATTCTTTGGCTTTTAATCTGGAAATGTTCCTTTTTTGGACATTCTGAAATATGTTTATCTTCTTCGAAAAGTTAGTTTGATTTTATTTGACAATGTATTATAAAATATTCCGGTATGTTTAGGAGAATAGAATTGTTGCATTAGCAAGTTAGGTATACATGACAGTGTACTCGGATGATACAGTCATACAAATCTTCAAAACCTCAGATGTGTCTTGGATTTGTTTACCATCGGTAGCAGAAAGGATGGTTTCTGGTCAGAAGCATATATATATATATATATATATATATATATATATATATATATATATATATATATATATATATATATATATATATATATATATATATATATATATATATATATACCGTGGCACAACGGTAGATTGATTGACTCGCATGCTTAAAGATGTCAGTTCAATCCCAGGTAAAAACACTTTGAAAAGTTTCCCTCTTCGAATAGGGCAATACTTGTGAGATGTGAACTTTAATTTTATATATATATATATATAATATATATATATATATATATATATATATATATATATATATATATATATATATATATATATATATATATATATATATATATATATATATATATATATATATATATATATATAAGCAAGTATTTAAAACCACATAACTCGTGAAGTTAAAATATATAAACTTTTTAAGTCTGCTATATGAGGTATCACACCCTGACCTTTAAGCTGGTAAGACAGAGTATTCCTTCTGTACTACAACAGTTCAAAAGGAAATCTAAGAGAGAAAGTTCATGAACAATTGTGTCATGCAGTCCATCTCAAAGGACTCCACCGACTGCACTTCTATACACGGTAACAGGTCAGTTACTATCCTCTCTCTCACACACAGACTATTAAATGTAAATAAATATTAAAACCACATGGCTCGTGGCATTAAAATTTACAAACTTTCTAAGTCTAATATATGAGGAATCAAACCCTGACCTCTAAAGTGGTAAGACATAGTGTAACTTCTGTACTACGACAGTTCAAAAGGAAAACTCATGAACAATCTGTCATGCAAACCATCTGAAAGGATTCCTCCAACTGCACTCGGATACAGGGCAACAGGTCAGTTGAACTGTTGTGGTACTGAGGTAACTCTATGTCTTACCAGCTTTGAGGTCGGGGTTCAATTCCAAGTATAGCAGACTTAAGCAGTTCATATATATATATATATATATATATATATATATATATATATATATATATATATATATATATATATATATATATATATATATATATATATATATATATATATATATATATATATATATATATGAGTGTGTGATTTTTTCTTTATAGGTATTAGCAGTTGCACCCTCAAATTTGGCAGTAGATAATTTACTTGAGAAATTAGTTGAGTCATCCGTTAATGTTGTGAGAGTTGGCCATCCTGCAAGAGCAACACCTAAAGCCCAACAGCGATCATTAGATGCCATTATCCATAACAGGTAAAGTAGCTCATCAAATTTAAAAAAGATCTCTAATTTGAATTGTTAATATTCATTTTAACTATGGCCTGCCATGGTGAATTTACTTCAGATGCATATTAAATCTTCAACAGAGTTTGTTTGGCATCTAGTTAGATCTCAAGATGAAAAATAAACGCTCTGTAGTATATTTTCAAATATGGTTATTAATAATGAAAAATGTTTTGCTTGATGATTTTTAAACTCTATAGAAGATTCGAAACGGGGAAGTAGAGTTTCTATTCAATCCCTTATTGCACTTTTTTTTTATTTGGAAATATACAGTTTTTAAAACCATGTGCTTTTCCTTCGTCATAAGTTGTTCTTGTAACATCCATACTTTAAGTAAGCATATCACTCTACAACGAGTTTGATGATTTTTATTTTAAACAGTTTTCACTAGTGTGGTGTCATATCACACTGAATTGATGTGTGTAAAGGTTTCTTAAATTTGCATCTACTTTTCCTGAATTACGTGGAAGGTTTAATTTTCTTAAAATATCTTCACTAACCAAATTACCAACCAGCCTACACACACACACATTTGAGGTTAGATCACCACTCCCTTCTCACTTCAATGTGCTAGTACTAAATGATGATTCAAGTCGGGCTGCTTTTGTAAGAGCTTTTTAGCTTGAGTTTCGTAGCAGAATGTGCAGCACCACTGCATTTCTTTGCAGTGAGTTTTTCCTACTGGCTCCATTTATCCAGACCCTTTTATGTCCCTGCCTATTAACTTGGGCCTTTCTTGACTGCTGAAAGCTTGCACTTGGTCTTCTTATTTCTTGTCTCTACTACCAAAACCATTTTGCCACCTTTCTTTCCATGTAACCCAGCTACCGTAGTTTTCTTTCAGATCGTTCCATTTCGCACTTGTAGATGGAGCGACCTCTTCCTCTTTTTCTGTCAACTGCGGTGTTCCTCAGGGTTCTGTTTTATCTCCAGCTTTATTCTTACTTTTCATTAACCATCTTCTGAACTGCACTTCTAACTCTGTTCATTCTTATGCTAATGACTCGACTCTACATTCTTCTACACATTTCAAATCTGCTCCTATCTTCTTCGATGGCTCTCCCGTCTCACCTTTAAATAACATTAATATTCTTGGTCTAAACATAAACAATAAGCTGTCTTGGAAACCACATATCACAATGGTTGCTAAAGTGGCTTCTTAAGAAGCTGGGAATTCTGTTCAGGTTGCGAGAATTTTTTTCTTCTGAGCAGATGCTCCAAATATATAAAGGGTCTTATTCGCCCTTGTATCTAGTACTTTTTCTCGCATCTGGGGGGGCTCCGGCTCCTCTCTTCTGGATAGGGTTGAGTCTTAAGGTAAAAGATTAATAAACTGTACCCTACTTTCAAGCTCTTTTGACCCTCTATCTCTGCGTCGTGACGTTGGCGCAATATCTCTTTTTCTATAGGTACTACGAAGGCAGGTGCTCGAGGGAATTAGTCTCTCGCATTCCACCACCGTTGCGTCGTCCTCGTTCACAAGAGGTGCCCTGCTTTCGCACGAATTTTGTATGGATGTAGGAAATCTCAGGCTAGCCCGTTGTGGTGCCTCCTTTCCAGTCACCTGTGTTGTGTGGAACTCTCTACCATCATCTATTTTTCCTCCTGTATTTAATCTTCTACTCTTCAAGGCTTCCGTTTGTGCCCACCTGAGGGATGTGCGTTGGGTGTGTTTGAGTGAGTTTTCTTCGTTTGTGTGTGTTCCCCTCCTTGAAAAGGGCTCTGCCCGTGAGTGTTGGCGATCTGTATATATATATATATATATATATATATATATATATATATATATATATATATATATATATATATATATATATATATATATATATATATATATATATATATATATATATATATATATATATATATATATATATATATATATATATATATATATATATATATATATTATTATATTATATATATATATATATATATATATATATATTATATTTATTTATTATTATTATATTAGGGACCCTGGATTCCGATACCAAAATTCTTTACCATCACCAATACCGATTCGATATCTAAACTTACGTCAAACCATACCAGCCAATACCTATCGGCTATTCAAATATATACCGATACTCGATAAAAAAATTGCCTTATTACTTTACTCTTATACCGATACCATTACTCAAAAGGCTCATACCTTTATTATCGAAAATATCCGATATTTCACTACCAATACCGATACCGATACTTCACTCCATCCCTATATTATATATCATATATATATATATATATAATATAATATATATATATATATATATATAATATATATATATATATATATATATATATATATATATATATATATATATATATATATATATATATATATATATATATATATATATATATATATATATATTATATATATTTTATGCAATACTTTATCCCGCATATAGGGTAGTGTCGATTGCAGAATTTTATTCCTATCGTAACGGGAAAAAATAGTTGAAAATTCCCCTTTTAAACCATGCGAAGAAATATTTTTACTTATTATATATATATATATATATATATATATATATATATATATATATATATATATATATATATATATATATATATATATATATATATATATATATATATATATATATATATATATATATATATATATATATATATATATATATATATATATATATAAACCGAAGCGATTCTCTCCAACATGGAGGCGTGTATTTCATATTCTTTCCCTTCTACTAAACCTAACAAACCTTGGTTTAACTCTGCTTGATCTCGTGTTATCCTCTGCAGAGGTGCTGCCATCAGGGATCACCGTCATCTTCAAACTTCAGAAACTTAAGCAACTTATATTTTGCCCAAAATCGAGCAAAATCTATCCTTCGTAACACCAAAAACCTTTCTCCATAGAAAATGCAGTAATTTTTCTTGTTGTTCTTTCTGTCGTCCTTTCTGGCGTTTTGCAAAAAATGAAAATGTCAACTCTAACTTTGCTTCTTCCTCTTTCCCTCCTCTAGTATCGTCTGATGATATAACTGCCTTTTTGCTTTCCTTAAAAGCTGAACTCTTTGCTCAAACGTTTGCCTCTAATTCAATTTTGAATAATTCCGGATCTATTCCTACTCTTTCAACCCCTTCCAAGCCTTAAATTGTAATTTTTTCTAAAGATGTCATTTCTGCTCTCTCTGAGCTTAACACTAAGAAGGCTTACTGTCCTGATTGTATCCCTTCTGTGGTTCTCAAAACTTGTGCTTCCGAACTTGCACCCTGCCTTGGTAAGCTATTTTGTCTTTATTTTTCTACTTCAACTTTCCCTTCTTGTTGGAAACGTGTGCTCATTCAGCCTGTGCCGAAAATGGAGATCCCTCTCGATCCTCCAATTACCGTCCCATTTCTTTAACCTGTGTTCTTTTTAAAGTTTACGAAACTCTCCTTAACAGGAAGATTTGGAAACATCTTAATTCTTCTAACCTTATCTTTGATCGCCAGTACTGCTTTCGTAAAAAACGCTCTACTGGTGATCTTCTTTCCCTTCTCTCTGACTCTTGGTCCTCAGCTCTTCTGTATTTCGGCGAATCTTTTACTGTCACATTGGATATATCGAAAGCTTTCGGTAGAGTCTGACACAGATCTTTAATTTCAAAACTTCCCTTTTTTGGAATCTATCCTTTTCTCTGTGTTCTCTCATTTCCTTTCTGGTCGTTCTAAAATAGCTGTTGTAGACGGCCACCGTTCATCTTTTAAACCTTTTAAGAGTGATGTTCCCCAACAGTTTTTTTATTTTTATTAATGGCCTGTATATCTGCTACTTCATCTCCTATCCACTCCTATGCAGATGACACCACTCTTCATCACTCTTTTTAATTCTAAAGATGCCCCATACAACAGCAGTCACTCGACGCAAGGAAGGTAGTCTTGGAGCAACCAACCTCTGATATTTCTTGTATTTTAAATTGGGGTAGAGAAAACGAAGTTGTTCCTCCATTTCTCTACATTACCCAACTATGTTACCTTATTTGGAAACATACAACTCCAATCTTCGTTTGTCCTTAATATTCTATGTGTTTCCTTTTCTCATAATCTTTCTTGGAAAGATCATTACTTCTCTTTCTAAACAAGCTTCTAAGAGGTTTGGTGTTCTGAGGTGCCCTCGTAATTTCTTCTCGCCACCACAGTTGCTTGCTCTTTGTAGGGGTGTTGTTCGCTTCTGTATGGAGTACAACTCACACATTTGGATTGGTTCCACTCATAAAGCTCACATTGAAAAGATGGAGTCTAGGTCTTTTTGTCTTATCAACTCGTCTACTGTCACAAACTCCATTCTCTTTTTGCCCGTTGAATTGATGCGTCACTCTCTTTATACTATCGCTATTACAGTGGACACCACTCTTTTGAGCTCTCCCATCGCATACCTCATACGTTGAGATAGTCTCGTGCGACACTCCTTTCTGCACAATTTATCCTTTCTCTTTTCAACTCTCTTCGACCCCAGACTTAACTGCTATGCACAATCTTAAATGTACTCTACAGATAAAGTCTGGAACACACCCTTAATCTGTTTTCCCAGCTTCCCTTGACTTCTTTTTTTATCCGCACCTTTAAACACCATGTATTGGGACATGTCGACCTTTAACTTGACCTAGTTACTGACGTTTCCCAACTGGAGGAAATTAGTAGGCTTATATATATATATATATATATATATATATATATATATATATATATATATATATATATATATATATATATATATATATATATATATATATATATATATATATATATATATATATATATTATTTGTAATATCATTTCAGTTCTGAGTATGGTATAATTGAAGATATACATAATGATATAAAGAAATCTTCTTCACTTCTGGGTAAGGTGAAAGAAAAAGGAAAAAGATTTCGATTGAAAGAAGATATAAAAAATTTTCGCAAAGAATTGAAAGACAGGTATTGCTATTATTGCAAAAAAAAAAAAATCAAAATTATTATCTATGGCTATTTATTGTTATCTTTTAACCGAAAATATTCCACAAAATATAGCTTATTGTTTTGCATGTTTATCTTTATAAGAAACTACACACAATTCCATAAAAATACTAATCCATTCCATTCCATGAGAAGATCCAGTCACACGCACAAACCAGAATTGGAACCCACAACTAACTAGTGATGTTTTCAGTGAAAATACCTGCAGATTCCTCAGTTAATTTAATCATGTGTTTTGTTTTTAGTACAATTTTTAAGAGGACAGGTCTAACCTTTTTGTCTTTACCACTTGTATTTACTCTAAATTGTAACAGTTATTTCTTTTCTGTTTTGAACTTTGAGTTTCCTAGATATTTGGTAGCATTTTTAAGCTCAAGACCTTTTAATTACCTAAAGATAGTAAGATACC
>SEYY01018830.1:212500-213796 GCA_009176605.1 Armadillidium nasatum | reverse complement strand
TGACCTCCAAGCCTTTACACTACGCTAATATGTTTAGATACCAGTTACAATCCCCCAAAATTAAAATAAAAAAAATAAAATATAATAAATAATAAAAGTGGCATAAAAAACTATATAAAAAATATAGGTTATTTGTGTTTGATGTGAAAGTGTCATAAAAGAAAATACATTTATTTATAAAATGTTTAAATTAATAATGCAATTTTCTTCTAATAAAATTGTAATTGGTAGCTTTGGTATCGGAGGAAATTGGACATGCTTGTGGAACTGGAGGAAAGTGGTCATGCCTCTATTTCTATAAATTATATTTATGAATACAGAGAATATTAAAATAATGTTAAGCCCCCACACCTCCCCTACAATGCAAAAATTGTCCTAACGAATCGTTGTATAACAAGTGGCTAAAATGTCACAGAAAAATTTTGAATAGAGAAAAGACATGTTAAGCAAAAGAAAGTCGTTTCACCGATTTATTTTCTAATAAGAAAATAACTGAAAACATTTGCTGGAACATTTTTGCATTGTACCAACAAAAAAAAAATATGTTTTTAAAATATATAGTAGATTAAAAGGCCTAAAAAAAATTTCCTTTGTTTTTATAATCAACAATAACAGCAACAACAGCATCACGCTTGAGTAGCGAATTCGGTAACAAGTCGGACTTTTAAGGTGATTTTTCTAATTCCTAATAGAAACTTTCTAGAGGAAATCTCCTTCCAGATTGAGGGCAATTCCAGTGAGATGTTAAAAAAAAGTCTACTGAGTACTGAGTATGTGAAACGTGATAATAAATAATTATTGACATTAATAATAATGATAAATATTGATAATAGTTATTAAACTAAACGGAGTTACGAAGAATGAGTCCCAAAACAGCAAGATTTTTTGTCTGAAATGACCCAGCCCTGGTTAAAAAAAAAAAAAAAAGAATTCTGTGTGGAGTCACAGCAGGATAAGTAAAAATTTTTACTATAAAATAAAGTTGTTCATAGTCAGAGCCAACTCCAAAATGATAGAGTTAAAACCGGTGTTGGAGCACACAATAAAAATTCCTACAGGCTCTGTAACCATGGATGAACTAAATTAAGTGACTTTATACTTGCAAACCATTTGATTCATCCTAAAATTTCAGGTGACATAAATTCCTGTCATTTGAATATCACTGAAATTATACCTCTGCCGTGGCATATAGGGAGAGCGATTAATTCTAGGAGGGAAAAAATACCTCAGAAAAGTTCCCCTCCTCGAATTGAGCAATGCTCGACAGGTGTAAACTTTTTAATTAAAAAAAAGAAA
>SEYY01018830.1:205000-207500 GCA_009176605.1 Armadillidium nasatum | reverse complement strand
GAGGTGACGGACCTATTTCCATATTGGAAATACGGAAAAAGATTGACCTAAAGGTGAAAGAATGTTTTTAAAAGGAAAAAGGAAAGAGAGAGAGAGAGAGAGAGAGAGAGAGAGAGAGAGAGAGAGAGAGAGAGAGAGAGAGAGAGAGAGAGAGAGAGAGAGAGAGAGAGAGAGAGAGAGAGAGAGAGAGAGAGAGAGAGAGAGAGAGAGAGAGAGAGAGAGAGAGAGAGAGAGAGAGAGAAATTACAAGTCATTTTTCCTTAATTCTGACCCGAGTTTGTCTCCATTTCCACGAAGGTTTGTGTATGTGGGGGGGGGGAAGGAGGGAAAGATATGCAATATTTGACTTTAAAATGTATTTTCATGCTTTTCTGAGGAAGAAAATAATTATAATAATCTATTTGCATTCCTAATGAAGAAAGCACAATAATAATAATAATAATAATAATAATAATAATAATAATAATAATAATAATAATAATAATAATAATAATAATAATAATAATAATAATAATAATAATAATAATAATAATAATAATATATAATAATAATAATAATAATAATAATAATAATAATAATAATAATAATAATAATAATAATAATAATAATAGTAATAATAATAATAATAATAATAATAATAATAATAATAATAATAATAATAATAATAATAATAATAATAATAATAATAATAATAATAATAATAATAATAATAATAATAATAATAATAATAATAATAAGTTAAACTTTAGGTTATTTGGTAAAAATGAAAAAAGAATATTAATAACTAAATAATTATATTTTAGATAAATAGGGTTATATATTAATAACTCTTATAAGACACGTCATAAGACTCAAAAAAATATGTCATATGTATAGATTCTAAAAGCCATTTTTTTTTTTTTTTTTTTTTTTTTTTTTTTTTTTTTTTTTTTTTTTGTGGCTTATAAGATTCTATATTTGTGTCTAGATACGTTTTTGGAATTACGATGGGGCTTTGTCACTTGTCTAAAGTAAAATTTCCCAACCTGGGTTTACATGGAACTCCTCGGGACTACACTGCAAAAATTGTCCTAACGAATCGTTGGGACAAGTGGCAAAAATGTCAGTAAAATTTTCAGTACAAAAAGAAATGCTAAGCATAAGAAAGTTGATTCACCGATTTATTTTCTAATAAGAAAATAACTGAAAAAAATTTGTTGTAACATTTTTGCAACTTGTCCCAACGATTCGTTAGGACAATTTTTGCAGTGAATCCTCAAGAAAAAATGTTATTTCGGGGTCCATAATATGAGCTAAACCTTAGCTATATGAGTATATGGGGGTTCACATACGTAAAGTTGGGGGTCAGGGGGTTCACAAGCAAAAAAGGGTTGGGAACCCCTGCTCTAAAGAAATATAATATTACATTATAATTTTAAATTTTAAAATGTAAGGAAAATTTCAAAAACTCTTTAAGAAAGACTTTTATTCTTGTAGGTTTTGTAATAATAATAATAATAATAATAGATAATAATAATAATAATAATAATAATAATAATAATAATAATAATAATAATAATAATAATAATAATAATAATAATAATAATAATAATAATAATAATAATAATAATAATAATAATATTATTATTATTATTATTATTATTATTTAAAATTAGGTTGAAATTTTCTCTCAAAATTTATCAGAGAGTTGGTAACTTTAGCATATTGATTGAAAGTTGCCAGTTAAGGAATATAACTTCGAACACAAATGTTAATTCCGATAACTTTCGAAAAATTTGAAATTATAATTGTTTCCTGCTGTAATAAATTTTCTTTTATTACAACGACAAATGATTGGGGCCCCAAATAGACAGACTAAGATTTGGAGCCAGTCCTAAGCAGACAGACTATGATTTAGAGTCCCAAAAAGAGGGACTATGATTTAGAGTCCAAAGTAGACAAATTAATTAATGATTTGGAGTGTCAAATAAACAAACTATAATTCGGAGCCCCAAATAAACAGACTATGATTTGGAACCCCAAATAAACAGACTATGATTTGGAGCCCCAAAGAGACAGATTATGATTTGGAGTCTCAAATAGGCAGACTATGATTTGGAAGCCCCAAATATACAGACTATGATTTGGAACCTCCAAATAGACATTTTATGATTTGAAAATATGGTTTGGAGTCCCAAATAGGAAAAGCTATGATTTGGAGCCCTAAATAGACAATACTATGATTTGGAACCCCAAATAGAATATAATATGGCGCCCACAAAAAAAGAGAAAATGATTTGGACTCCCAAATAGACAGACTATGATTTGAAGTCCCAAATAGACAGACTATAATTTGGGACCTCAAAAAAAAAAGGGAATATGATTTGAAGTCCCAAATAGACAAACTATGGTTTGGAGTCCCAAATAGACAGACTAAATGTAAGAAGAGCATTCTTGACACAAATGGAGATTCCCATAGCCTTACATACCAATGGATCGAATCCCTTTGTGATTAGATTTT
>SEYY01018830.1:177500-200000 GCA_009176605.1 Armadillidium nasatum | reverse complement strand
AAAGCACTCTTATTATTTGCCAGTATTAATGAAGCAGTATAGTATTCCAACCAGGCCTTCTAGTAGACTTTGAGAGGGTGCAAGCGATTTTCTAGGAAGGGGAAAAATATTAATTTATTCTTTATATTTTTTCATATATATATATATATATATATATATATATATATATATATATATATATATATATATATATATATATATATATATATATATATATATATATATATATATATATATATATATATATATATATACAATTAAAACCCCACAGGAAAATTAAAACACAAATTTTTAAAAAAGAGCGAGGCTTTCGAAGGAACAACCGTCCTTCCTCTTTCAGGCTCAAGTTTGAGCCTGAAAGAGGAAGGACGGTTGTTCCTTCGAAAGCCTCGCTCTTTTTTTTTTAAAAAAAAATTTGTGTTTTAATTTTCCTGTGGGGTTTTAATTGTATAAAACAAAACACGGTTATAGTGTTCTTTCTGTCTATATATATATATATATATATATATATATATATATATATATATATATATATATATATATATATATATATATATATATATATATATATATATATATATATATATATATATATATATGTTCAATTTTACAATTATTTACTTTTACTCCTCACTCGTTTTATGTACCATCAAAGTTGGTACTATTTTGAACGAAAATAAGTATCACTAAGTGAAAATAATTGCCCTCAAGGTTATGATTTACATTTAACTGAGCTTGTTTGTGAGAAGCTAATATACAGTATAAGAGACAGAAAAAATCCACTGTATCAGCAAAGTATAGAAACAGTATATAGTAATGAAATCGAATATCAGTCTTTCTTATCGTCAATTACGACGTAGGTTAGCAATCCAAAATTCAAATAAAACGAAGTTAAAAAGGGAAGAAACACGACTATGATGATGTTAGTGACGTCATCCAAATGGCCCTCCACCGAAAAGAAAAGTAACTAGAGATAAGTCATTTGACCAATCACAAACTGAAATTGTTTAAAAATTGCGTCTACGTCTGTCGTTAGACAGAATTTTAAACATTAGATTACATTTTTAATTAACAAATGTATATTTATACCTACTTTGCAAGCAACCACTACTCTTTAATTCAATTCAATGAAATACTCGCATAAATATGCGAATATGCGAAGGAGCTTTGTTTCCTTGTATGAGCATGATTAAATGGGAGCTATCCTCCAAATATTTGCTCAATATTAGCATCATTTCCACATAGACAATACTAATATGTTTTCACTTTATGAATTATGTGTATTATTACACTACAATAACATAAATATTTCACATTACATTATCTTATCATCTATTTGCTTACGCATAACGTTCCTTTTCCGTTATAGAGTAGTTCTATTTAAAACAATATTTTTGTAATAAGCGAATCAATGTAAAATATCACCATCAAAGCACTACCATCGCTTCTCGCTTCTCTGAAAGGTATTGACTTTCCCGTGTGACAAAATAAGCATTGTTGTCCTTTTTATTGAAAACAATTTATTATTTTTAAAAACCTTCTTTTGTACAATAAATTTAATCTCAAATACTACTAAATTATCTTATTTAGTAGAAAACGAAAAATAAATATGTTTGTACCTGGTTTGGGCTCCCAATATCCTAAAATACTGGGTGTGAACCATTAGCAACAAACGGCACTTCTTCAACGGAATCTTAAAAATAAATCGAAAAACATGCAATTTCAGCTAATTAGTACATATTCGCTTGTATAAGAAGTCTATTTCATCCCTTTCATTTGATACATTGGTAATACTTGGTAATTTTTACATAAAACCCGTTTCTCTAATGGAAACAAAAAAAAAGTCTCACTATATAGTAAAGGGGTTGAAATAGACTCTCAAAGGTTTATATAATTTTTTTCAGTTATTTTTGCTCTACGACGCCCCATGACAGACAAAGATAATTCCAGAATGGACGTGGTTCGTCTTGGTCCCCCATGTCTACGGGCATGATCCCAACATAATAATAATAATAATAATAATAATAATAATAATAATAATAATAATAATAATAATAATAATAATAATAATAATAATAATAATAATAATACTTTAATATTACTTAATAATACTTTCCTTACAGCAATTTCCTATACATCCAAAAACGTAGATTTACTCCTCCCAGAAATTAACATTGGTAATCTGTAAAGGTTTTCAGTCCCTGTTAAGTCAGACATTTACTTGATAAGTTGATGTCCCAAAGGAGTGTAAGAGGTATATCAATCATGAAAGTTTTCTTCATCTTATCAGCTATATAACCCTCCTTTTCCGTTACAGAGTGGTTCTATTTAATACAATATTTTGTAATAAGCGAATCATCATAAGATATCACCATCAAAGCACTTTCATCGCTCGTTTTTGTTCAATCATATGTCCTTAACAGGTGAGGAAAAAATATATGGTTGCGTTTCCTTGATTCCAAAATAAATAGATAATAGGTGAATATATATAAAAAATTGTGCATTTTGAAGTACTTAGCTGTTTTTTTCCTCAGTCAATTATTGATTGTGGATATCATAAAAAAAATTTTATATAACTCTACTTTCATGAAACACTGATGGTGGCAGTTGATGTGCAATGATGTTTTTATTTTTTTTTTATCCCATCTTGATTGAAGCCCTACTTGAATGTAATGTTTGTACTGAAAAAATATCATGATTAATTGTCGTATAGGGATTTGGTGAATGTGGTTGGATATTGCAATTGATAACTGAATAATGTGTACTGTTCTTTTCTTTTTAACTAGGATTATTCTTGTAAGAATAAATTAAGGCATAATAGGGTATGATAGATACAGATGACACTGTGTTCTATCTTACGTTCTTTTGTTCTAATGTTAATTGTTAAATTTATTTGACTTTTCTGGCTTTTTTTCTAGTATTGTTTAGCTTTAAAATAAAATTTCAATTTAGCAACCCTGCTCGTTGCTATTTCCTGGGTAAATAGGTTTGGCAAGTTGGCCGGGTTTATCAAATATGATAGAGGTAACATGATCGAAATATCATTGCTACCATGCTCTTTGATCGATAATTTAAGACTTGTTGCCGTCATTAGTTGATGTAGTTGATGTGTTTTCTAAAAATTATTTGTGGTGATAAAGATTACGTTATCATAGATGTGATGAAGATTATCAATGACAGTTCAAATATTTTTTTTTATTTTTATTTTTTATTGTAACTACATTTTTTTTCTACCTTTGTTTTTGCTTTTCTGTTTTTCATTAACCTTACCATACATGGGCCTAACGTAATTTTTTATTTCGTCTAACTTAAATTCTGAATAGTTTTAAATTAACACCATTTATTGTTCAGTATTAGTTCAGAAGCACAAACTGCAAGTTATAAATGTTTTCTTAATCATTTAACAGAAACCAGAAAACTTCTATCAGAAATTAGATAAGTGAGCTGATCAGTGCTAGTAGAGGGTGATGGTTCATTGAATATTGCATGTATAATTGGGCTTAGTTTTATTTTTATCTTTGCATGAGTAAACTGATGACTTGGGATAGGATAGACCTAGTCTTTCGTGCATGTATTAATATTGATAGTTATTATTTGTTTGGACTGGGACAGTCTCAATAGGCCCTTGTGGCTTCTAACTGTCTCTATTTTCCTACGTTCCTATAAACATTTGCATTGCTAAGGCATGAAATTGACAGATTTTCATTTTAGCTATATTAGGGTAAACTGTAGAGAAGGAATGGTGGTTGTATTTGACTTTGTTAGAAGCAATATTCAATCTGTGTTACTGTCTGATATTAAAATCTAATCATGATATTGAATCTGTATGGGTAATATAGTAATTTTATTTTATTTTTTTTAAGGTATAGAATAAAAACGGTAATTGTAACGTTCACAGTAGTGGATTTTTTCGTATGAGACCAGGTTGCTAAAAATAATTTTATACCTATGCGTTGCTAGTTCGATTGGAACTACATATTCATGCGTTGTGAGTTCGACTGAAACTACGTATACAAGTTGTAAACAATCTATTTCTGAGGATATATATATATATTATATATATATATATATATATATATATATATATATATATATATATATATATATATATATATATATATATATATATATTATTATATATTATTATTATACACCTGTACAATTATAACTTGTATAAATGATTAATTGCAACCCATAAATGATGCAATTGTCCTTTTTTCATTAAATTTTTATTTAAAAAAAAATTTAGTAAAATGATAATGTAGATGGAGTTTCCTATTGCCATATACTGACTCTTACATCACATCACAAATATTCTGTAAGTTGCGTGTTCACCTGTGTCTGGGTCGACAAAATTAATTGAATGATGAACCATTAGATGTTGAAAGCAATTGTAAGCCTTCAAACAATTACTAATAATTGTTATAGCCAGCAGAAAATATATATATATATATATATTTACCGTATATATGGCTTAGGTTAAGAAGTTGTCTGACCTTAATAATATTTGAAATTTCCATCTATCGGTTAGGCCTGTATCACATGGTAAACTTCAGTCATTCAGGTTATGATAAGTTGAACTAAGTACACTAGAAAACTAAATAATAATAATAATAATAGGCATAAATGAAATAAAAGCTAAATAATAAAAATAATAAAAATATAAAAATTTTTTTTATTGATATATCAATATTTATATTTCTATATATCGAAGGTCAGACAACTTCTTAACCTTTACCTATATATATATATATATATATATATATATATATAATATATATATATATATATATATATATATATATATATATATATATATATATATATATATATATATTATATATTTTAGTAGTAGTATTAGAGAGAGAGAGAGAGAAGCAATACTTAAAATATTATATGCAAAATTTAATAACCAGTAGTTAGGTCTATTTACTGGCCATTAGGCATAGTTTTACCCTTTACAATCCAGGCTAGGTTAAGTTAAACTATTTTGTTAAATGTAACAAACTAGTTCGACTTAACCTAACCTAGACTTAAAGCGTAAAACAATGCCTAAAGGCCAGCAAATAGACCTAACCTACAAAAACACCACTCTTTGTTAACTACCCTTAACGACCAACTTGCCTACTATATATATATATATATATATATATATATATATATATATATATATATATATATATATATATATATATATATATATATATATATATATATATATTTATTTTTTTTTTTTTTTTTTTTTTAATTTTATTTATTTATTTTTTTAATGCCAATGATCCAGCAACCTTATCATAATAGAAATTCAAAGGCTATGTTGTTAGTTTCAAATTCCTACACATAGTTCTAGTCGAACTCGCAACATGTAGGTATGTTGTTATTTTCAACAACCTGGTCTTGTACAAAAAAATTCACTACTGTGAACTCTTCAATTACCTATAAATTATTTTGAGTGTCTTGTTTCACTTGGGGCAAAATGTTAGTTAACAGACAAATGGTAAACAATTACTACTTAAAATATTGCTAGTAATATTATCCAAAAAAATTTTCATAATATTTTATAAAAATTGAATGTTTAAATTTATAGCTTGTTAGGATAGCTAGAAACATTTTATTTAAAAAGTAATGATATTGCATGCATGGTAATTTTAAATTAAGAGACTAATTAACTTTTTACTAAATTGCTTTCTTTTTAAATTCAATAAATCTTATTTAAATTTCATAGTATATATATATATATATATATATATATATATATATATATATATATATATATATATATATAATTATATATATATATATATATATATATATATATTAAATCTTTATAATGTTTTTATTTTTTATCTTAATTTTTATATTTGGCTTTTCAATTAGATGTAATGTTTGAAATATTTTAAATACTTCAATAGATTAAATTGATAAGATTATATTAAATAAAAATATAGGTCATGATTACCTTTGAGTTAATGTAGTAACTTTACTATTGTTTAGAATATTAATATATAAAAGACAACAAAAATATAAATATATTAAAAGTCATTAGGTATTATTTTTAAAAAAATATATAGTTTATATTTTTCTTTAAGTTGAAACTTTACATCTGTGTGGAATATCTTGACTTATATAATTAAATATATATATAAAAACTTTCATTATCTTAAAATTTTAAAGAACTTCCTTCACTCTGTTTCAGCATATATTATATCAAACGGATCAAACTAGAGTATTTATTAAACATAACCTATTCCTTTATTGGTAGGAAGAAAAATGTTAATAATATTACTAATATGTAAAAAGCCTTAAAACTGTTTTACCAATTACTTTGAAGTGTTTACTTATAATAATCTCCAAACTATATCTAAATTATATATGTATATTTCTCTTACAGATTTATTAAACATTAAAATGTAAACTTCGATAAACTAAATTTTTTTATCCACAGTATTATATCTTTTTTAATAAAATCTGTCAACTCTCCAAAATGAGTGCAGTTTGTGTACACTTGTATATTATTGACAGGTTGTTTAGTACAGAACTTTTGAATGAGAAAAAAAAGGTAAGCTGGCTTTGTGAAGCAGATTTCTGGTCTCTTAATATTGATATAGCAATATGTAAATCGCTTAAAAATAATCAATAATCAACATTTGAATAAAAAAAATTTTTTTTTTAAGTTACTAAATAGCCTATATTAAAATAGGCTATTTTAGGTTAGGTTGATCTGGTTATGTTAGGTTAGTTATGGTTATGGTATTACATTATATATTGAAATATATAGCATTAACTGTATATAGTCATTGATTTATTGAAGTATTAATATATTGATTTTTAATATTGGGTCTATTGATGTATTGAAAGATCAGATCTCTGCTTAACCTTATATATGAACTGACCAGGGCCCCAGCTAAAAATCAGGGAAAACCGGGGTTTGCCCGCCTTGGTTAAAAAGGCAAATTGTACATAAGGGAGTCCAATTTTAAATATTTTTTGATTTTTAGACAAATTTATCTCTTAAAATTTTCACTGTATATGGCTTTTTTTCCTGTTGAAAAGTCTATTTCTAGTGGTTTTCTGAGTCTATAATTGTTATAAAGTTTTTTTTTGAAATTTGACCCATTTTCAAATGAATGATGGAGCCAAATTACTTTTTGGAATGACCTGAAATTTGGACTATATATTCAGAATTCTATGGGCTACAAAAGCTTCCAACAGACTTTTGTTCCCAGATTTATAAAAAAAATGTTATAAACCCAAACTGACCAACTATTGAAATTTTATTTTTTTATTTTTTAAATCCACCTTTTTAGACAAAAAAAAAAAAAAAAAAAAATACTGCAAATATAACATTCCTTATTTTTGGTGGGAGTATAGAGGAGTGAGGGGGCTACAAATTTTCTCTCTTTTTTTTTTTTTTTTTACATTAATACTGTATGTATTTTATTTGAAATATGCATTTTTGACCAAATTTCAAAAATTCCCAAAGTTTGAGAGGCTATATATCGCTTCAAACAAATAGCATTTAATAATGCACTAATAAAACTGTTTACATTAAATATATTTTTGTTATTATTATATAGCCCTGTCCCTCCTCTAAACAATAACCAAAAAAAAAAAAATAATATATATATATATATATATATATATATATATATATATATATATATATATATATATATATATATATATATATATATATATATATATATATATATATATATATATATATATATACACTAAAGTGGGGTAATTTGGTCCACATCTGGCAATTTAGTCATGGCAAAAATTATAATTACATTGCAAAATATGCCTTTAAAGATGTAAAATAATGTTATGTATAAAACCTTTAAAGATGTATTTTGCATTATAATTGTAATTTTTTGCCACTGGGCGAAATTGCTCCAATATGGACCAATTACCCCACTTATATATATATATATATATATATATATATATATATATATATATATATATATATATATATATATATATATATATATATATATATATATATATATATATATATATATATATATATATATATATATAAACTCAAATTTTCTGGAATATAGCAAATTTTGATTTAAAATTGTCATAAATTACAAAATTTTTACCTAACTTTCCTAATTATTAATTTTACAATACAAATAAAATTGATCTTGTCTATAGAAAATTACTTCCTTAAAAAAAAAAAAGTCCCAAAAAAGGTTAATCAAAGATAGGAGACAGAAAATCAAAGAATAATAAAATAATATAATTGTTTCTAGTGATGCAGAAAATACAGAAAAATTGAAGATTAAAAAGGTTATTTGAAGCGTAGGTCTCTTAATATTTAGGAAGATTTTCATCCTCATTTATTTCTTTTTTAGTATTTGAGTAACTTTCTCTTTTCTTAATGCTGTAAAAAATAAAAAATAATAATAATGTTTTATTAATGATTGTAAATAATGTAAATCTTTATTTCAGAGTTCATGTAATTGGTGTCAATCAAGTAACCTTCCCTTGTGGTTATGCTTATACAGAGGTTGCCTGAAAATTGGTTGTGGGGAAGATGCAGCAAACCATGCCAATATTCATAATAGTCACCTTTCATCTCATTGTATTTTTATTAATCTTTCAAGTCTAAAAGTTTGGTGCTATATGTGTGAAATGGAGGTTAGTGTCATTTCTCTGGTGTTGTTTTCTTGAAAAGTTATTTGGATGCCATTAAAAAAAGGGTTATTATGTTTTGTTATGACAATATTTACATTAAAATCATTAATTTTAAATTTTTTTTTTTTTTTTTTTTTTTATCAATGGTATCAAAGTGTTACTAAAAGAAAAATTTTCTTGTAAAGATATATTTTCATGTTTTTTTATTGTGACATTTCTTTAAAAGTATTTGAAACGTTTTTAATCAACAATTTAGAGAATCTTCCCTTACATTTTTAAGCCTTTACTCAGTTTTCAAAATTATCTTTTTAATTTCTGATAAAAAATTTAATAAAGAAAATACTTACAATAATTTCCCGCTCTAGTGTCATTGATACTAAAAAAAAAATTTTTTAAGTCGAGATGTAGTAAAATGTGTGTTGGTTTTCACTTCTCATTTCAATTTGATGGGATAATTCTGAATATTCAAAGTAGTTATTTTTTTTCAATATAGCATATCATTATATGCGTCTAATTGATTTATTTCAGAAATAAATTTAATGTTTTCAGGTTACAAAATGGGTATTATGCAAGCTAGATATGAGTCCCAGTTTGCAAGCACACTATGGTGGCCAGATTAGTCCTTTGGGTATTGCTGTTGCCCGTCCTGTCACACCAAATGATTCTAGTGGTGATGATGATGAAGAAAACAGGATATCTGCAAGAAGAAGATCAAAAACCGAAAGGTTAGATTTAATGTTTTTATTCTCTGATTTTCATAGTATATTGTAGGGAAGTTTTTAAATTTTATTAAAAATCTCTATTTTTTGCAGGACTTGTTGGTCTTCGCAACCTTGGTCTAACCTGCTACATGAATGCTGCAATACAAGCATTAAGTAATTCGGTGCCATTGTGTCAGTTCTTTAAAGATTGCCCTTCGTTTTTGAATTGCGAAAGAAAGCAGCCAGGCATTGTTCGTCCTTTTCATAGACTGTTATTTGAAATGTGGCATCAGAAGAGGCCAGCGTCCATTGCACCATCTTTGTTGTATCATTCATTTCGCACTGTATGTATTTTATTTGAAATATCCAATTAAAATTATGTGTAGTTGATAAATTATTTAAAAAGGTCTTTCAATTTATATAGATTGATACGAATTTTTATTTTTTTATCACTAACCAAACTTACAAGTTTATAAATTTTCATAGAATTTTTTTTTTTTTTTTTTTTTTTTTTTTAGCTCTATCCAATGTTTAGGCTTTACACCCAGCAAGATTCACAAGAATTTCTAAGATATTTTATGGATCAACTTCATGAAGAAGCTTCGAAAGCCTTGCTTTCCATTGGCTGATAATGACTGGGATGACGAAGGTAAACCATGTTCATTAATTCAAAGTAAGAGATTTCATTTTTATTTTATTTTTATTTTTCTTTCTTTCTTTCTTTCTTCCTTCCTTCTACACTCCTCTCGTAATGTCTGAATTGTCACTAAGGAATAATTTCATAAAACTTACAATAACGTAAAAATAGTTTTTAAAAAATGGTTGTATAAAGATACGTAAATTTATTCTTTTTGACAGAAAAAGATGATGATGATGATAATGAGTTTTCCTCAATGGAAAATCTTTCGGATCGTAATGAAGAAATGGAAGAAATATCCCATTCTGACAATGAAGATTATGAAACATGTGACTCTGGTCTCTCTGAGAAAACATGCTCTTCTGAGAACTCAAATTCATCCAGTAATACAATTCATCACAAGGCAAAACGAAAGAAAAAGCATCATAAGTTTTCATTTGATAATAAGTGGATTCATTATGGGTATATAATATATATATATATATATATATAATATATATATATATATATATATATATATATATATATATATATATATATATATATATATATATATATATATATATATTATATATTATATATAATATATTATATATATAATATATATATATAAACTTGATCATTTTAAAGAAAGTTAACTTGCGCTCTCTCTCTATAATATAACAGTATTTAAAACCATTATAATTAAAAAAAAAAAATAAAAAATAAAAACCTAATAACATTGAAGATAAAAAAAAAATTATCAATATCGGAAAATCAAAAACAAAAAGAAAGTAGCAACAGTTTCAGAGACTTATTTCCTGTCTCCCTCATCAGGCCAATAATAAGAGGAAAATTTTCCTCTTACTATTGGTCTTTGGGTTTTGTAATTTTGTAGTGAAACTTTGTAGAATCATGGAATTTAGTTAATGATTCGATTCTTACATTTGTTTTAATTTCATTAAGTTTAGTTTTCTTTCTTTAATAATAATAATAATGACAACAACTTTTAATTCTTTATAGCGTTGGAAGTGCTGATCATGATCCATCCGAATTTTCTGATGCCATGTCTGACACGTTATTATTGGAGTCTAAGGCAAATAAACGACATATTGAAAACCCCAGTAGTAATTCGTCAACATTGAAACCAGGTTATTCAACCACAACCTCTGGCCTTGGATCTAGCAAACCTTCTATGTCCTCTATCTCTTCATGCATGGGTTTGTGAATTGTTTTATTATTATTATTATTACTTGTATTCAGGACAGTGATGAAATAGAGATGTAAAGTTGATTTAGGGTTTATGTATTTTTAAATAAAAAATTAGGTTAAAAGTTTGGGGAGGAATTGTATTAGGCGAATAGAATTAATTGATTAAAAGAAATTAATTATTATTATTAATTATTTCTATTATTATTATTATTATTATTAATTTTAGGAAAACCACCTGGTTTGCATCATATTAATAAGCCAAGACTTTCAAATGCTTCAAAGTTGAGTACCAAAAGTATTCAGAGGAAGAAGAAACAAGTTCGATATCGAAGTATAATTTCCGATAGCTTCGATGGGGTCCTTGTGTCTTCAGTTCAATGTTTAACTTGTAATACTACTTCATCAAGAAAGGAAACGTTTCAAGATCTTAGTTTGCCCATTCCTTCTTCAGATCAACTTAATCTACTTCACCAGCATACTCCTCAGCAGCAAAAATCTCACGGGACCATTTCTACAACACAGAACTCTTCTTTTAATATCTATTTATCGAAAAATACATGCGACGTAACAAGCGAAGGTTGGATGTGGCTCTGGATTTGGTCAATTTGGGGTTGGGTTCGTTCGTGGTTGTGGGGACCCAGTGTATCCCTTTTTAATTGTTTGGCTGCATTCTTCAGTGCGGATGAACTCAAAGGCGATAATATGTATTCATGCGAAAAGTGTGGCAAGTTACGTAATGGAGTTAAATATTCGAAAGTCATAGAACTTCCAGAAATTCTCATCATCCATCTTAAAAGATTTCGACATGAGTACATGTACAGCTCAAAAATTAGTCAGTACGTCGCTTTTCCAGTACAAGGATTAGATCTATCACCTTTCTTGCATAAAGGTGAGTAACTTTTTTCATTTTGAATAATTAATGTGTTAAGAGTTAAAATATTTAGAAGGGAACAAACACTCTTGTTTCATCCCTGTAAATTGATATATTAAAGTATTTAGAAACTAATTAAATGAGTTAAATTATTTATTAGCAAAATCTCATTCCAACAGATTGCACATCGGAAGTTCGATCTTACGATCTTTATGCTGTAATTTGTCACCATGGTGCCGTTGGAAGTGGGCATTATACGGCATATGCTCAAAATGCATCAAATAATCGGTGGTATGAATTTGATGATCAGTCTGTGTCGGAAGTGAATTTGGAAACTGTGGCAAATTGTGAGGCTTACGTTCTATTTTACAAGAAAGTTAGTCCAGAAATGACATCTAGACGACAAAGAACTGTTGAGCTATTGCAGGTAAGATTGTTAGGAAACTACGATTATATAAAAAATAGTAAGATATAAATAATGGATACGGATTAAAAATACAAGTACTTTTTATTAAGCTTATTTTTTAAAGCTTTTATTAAGAATGGAAGGCGCAGAGTGCAAAAAATTGCACGTTCATGAGTAATGCAGTTTGAGTTTGTTTCTCAGGTATTGTTTCATTTGTAATTTTCTTTATTAAATTCAGATGAAGTGCTTCTATTTGATGTAAGAGTGAAATAACTGAAAGAAATATATCGGTATATGGTAGTTATTATTAATTTAGTTAATTATAGAAATCGTTTGGAAAGTAGAGAGATCTTGAAAGGAATTGGTGGTAAAGATCTATTAAAGGAAAAAGAAGTGATACGAGTGTCGATATTAGAATGTGACTTAAACCAGATTAAATAGTTTTGTATGCCGTATATTACATCAGTTATATTTTTGTGTCATATTATTATAATCGAATTTGTATAAAAGTTACTAATATGCTTGTTTGAAGGAGAGGGAGCTTAATGTTATTTTTGTAGATGGACTTCTCCCAATGTGTTCTTCATGTACAAGACATGAGGGAAATATAGATTTCTTATAATTGTTTTATGAATGGTATTATAGACGAGTCTTAAAAGGGACACACCATAAACGTCCAAAAATATGCATCAAGTAAAGGTGATATAGAGCACATAATTGGATATTTCTTGTATGTTGGTTATAAAGAATTATTAAATGGTTCATATAATCATTATAATTCTAGGTATCATCTCATGAACCATCTTTAATGCAATTTTTTGTTTCAAAACAATGGATAAATAAGTTTAACACATTTTCGGAACCTGGACCCATTGATAATTCAGATTTTCTTTGTCCACATGGAGGAGTTCAGCCTTCAAAGGTAAATTTTTCTAAAATTATAATTAAAATAAATTAAATACTTCAAATAAAGATTACACATTTGCGCGTATTGTCAAAAAAAAAATTTTTTTTTTCCTATTATTATTGATGTTATGGATGCATATTTTTCAAATATTAGACACAAATAGTTGCTAATTTTCATCTATTAATAAGTAACTTCAATCAATGTTTTAAAATGTTTGATATATATATAATATATATATATATATATATATATATATATATATATATATATATATATATATATATATATATATATATATATATATATATATATATATATATATATATGTATAAACTTTCTAGAGCATTAACGTCTTGAAATGTTAGGTAGTAACATAAAGTAATGAAAAAAATATAAAGATTATGAAAATTCTGTTACTTAAAGTATTTCACATTTCAGTCTCATTTTATTCATTTGTATCAATAATCACTACAGGCATCTTACGTTGGGGATTTAGTTATGGTATTTAATCAAGGAGTGTGGGAATACCTTCATCAAGTGTTTGGAGGTGGTCCTGCTTGTACTAGTCTTTATGAATGTATCACTTGTAGAGAAGAACAAGAAGCACTTTTGCATCGCCAAAAACTTGAACACGAAACATTCATTCAACTTCACGGCTTGTTTCGTGAAGAAGAACACCCAAGTATTGTTTATGCCATATCAATGAGATGGTTCCGAACATGGGAGACTTTTGTCCTTGGGAAGCAGCAACTTTCTGAACCCCCGGGGCCAATTGATAATACTGTCATATGCATCAATCGACAAGGGCAGCTTCTTCTGAAACCTGGTTCGGATTATGCTCCCATATCTAAAGAGATGTGGAATTTCTTTCACGATATTTATGGTGGCGGCCCAGAACTATTTGTTCGCTATGGTGTGCCACAGAGTCCAGTACCACAGCACCATGGTCGACAAGACGAAACATACGAACCCCAGGTGCACGTTACAGAAGAGAGAGAATCTAATGAGAGGAAAAAGACAGAGATGCTTATGTCATTAAGATCAAAATCATTGAGTTCAGATGACTTACCCTTTTCTGTGTCACTAAGTCAGCGATCCCAAAGAGAGTTTTCTAGGCAGCGAACACTTTCGGCGAGTGAAGTAAGAATCTTTTCATTCTTCTCACGTTTTATTTATAATAGATTTAAGCTTCATATGTAAATATTCTAAATGTGAATTTTTTTTCCGTTCGTGCGTTTTAAATTTATTCATTTAATAGACACACAAGCGTATCCACAGTAAATAGTCGCATTATAAAATTACTTTTGCATATTAAAGGAAATATTAACTTTCTTCCCCCAAAACTATAATTAGCTTTTCTTTCCTAATAATACTATTATATATATATATATATATATATATATTATATATATATATATATATATATATATATATATATATATATATATATAATAAAATAAAATAAACTTTACTAGAAACAAGTGTTTTTGTAATAATAATAAAAAAATCTATCTTAATAAATATCTTCATGATATAGGTAGGTTGAGAAGTAGGACATTCGGTATTGCTTTAATAGCTTTCAATTATATCTTTTTCACGAAAATGTTAATTTATTTATAACGTTAGTTCTTATGCTTATAAGTATCTTATAGTGGAATCAAGTTATATCATACTCTGAATGATGGTAAAAAAAATTTTTCTCAAATGTGATGAATTTTTTTTAATGTAAATACTAAAACGAACAAATCTAATAATAATAATAATAATTGTTTTCCTTTTAGGTCAATCCCACTTTTCCTGAATATTCCGGAAGCACATCTTCAGAAGAAGATGTTCCGAATGAGTCCTCGAAAAGGAATGTAATAAAATGGGAGGAAGTTGATGATAAGGACGACCTTCCCATCGAGCGAGAGGTTGCGTACATTACTAGGGACAGAACAACAACACACTTATATGCAGGACAAGAGGCTCACCAAGTCATTTCAAGGCCTCACACAAGGTCATATGCCAGATCATTTAACTATTAGATTATCATTACTATTATTTATTTATTTATTTGGCAATAATAATAATAATTTGTTTATGATGCTGTTATGGTACAAAACATTGTTATTGTTTGTTAATGTTTTGAAAATTATTTACGGATAATGTATTTATATATATATATATATATATATATATATATATATATATATATATATATATATATATATATATATATATATATATATATATATATATATATATATATATATATATATAAAACACCCCCATTTTTAAACGTTTTAAATAAATCATCCGAAAATCTTCAATCATTAAATATGAATATGTATTTCATTTTTATTTAGGTAACCCTTTTACATCGTAATTTTGTAAGTTTATTTTAGACTAAGTTCTCTTTTTCAAGTAAAAGTAGTTCATAAATCTATTACTTAAGGTGAGAAAAATCTATTAAAATACTGCAGAATAAGGCAGAAGTTGGAGAAAATTACAATGTATCGTGAAATCGGCTGTAAAGAAATAAAATGATTAGTCCGAGATAACATAGATTGAAAAGAAATAATAAGAGTTGAGAAATAACCTACAAGAATAATGGGATATGAAAATAGAGATAGAGATGAAGGAACAGTAGAATACAAATGATCAGAGGTTGTAATAGCTATTTCAGTAGGAAAATGAATGTAGTTCAGGAACGCAGTTGATCAATTACAAATTAATGAAATAAATAAGCACAGAGATTTTTATTAAAGCAAAGGTAAACTTCAGAAAACATTTGTGGTGGTTTATCGATAAACCTTAAAACGCATTTGAATTACAGTTTTAATGACGATTCAGATGATGGTAAAGTTAGTTAACAATAATCAAGGAACTTCAAGTCCTTATGAATAATCAATCTGTCCTTTCTTTTAAATAAAATGAAATTTATTCTCTGGAAACATTGTGATGGGTTTTTTCGTATTTTTCTTATAACACTGACTTTGAAAAAATTTCTTACTAATAGATGTATTAAGTTAAAAAAAAAAAAAAAAAAGGATGGAAAACTAATCAAAAACTTAAATAAGTATATTTACCTTAAATTACAAATAAAATTCAAATATATCAACATCAAAAATTTATACAAAACTTATTAATTGCTGAATGAAAAAAGTTTAGAATGTAAACTGTATACAAAAGTTAAATTAAAAAAAACTTTAAATCAGCGTAACAAGGAGCAAAATATTACTTAAGTACTAAAGTTGAAAGAGAAATTAACATACATCACAGTTAATATACACTAATTTACCCTACAAATAAAATTAAAGCTTACCTACTGATATTTTTAGTGCCATTTATGCAGAAATGTAAGTTTTTTTTTTTTTTTTTTTTTTAAAAAAAAAAGTTTAATAAAAAAATGTTGCTTAAGTGAAAATTTCGATAGGGATAAGCTTCCATAAACCTGACATTATTTGTTTTACATAAACATGTTAAGTATTTTCATGTGCTTTTTAGCAACAGCATTTAACCTTCATAAGTAGCATACAAGTAAATTGTTTTCATTAACATTCAAAACTGCCAAATAATCAATAGTACTTTACCTACTGATGAACTTAAACCCTAATAAATCAAATAAATAATCATTTTAGCCAAGCTTCTAATTTCTTCATGGTGGCAGATTGGTAAATTATTATAATTATTTATTTTGTGTGGCTTCACATGAATACAAAATGATAAAAAATATTGCTACATGAAGGTGCCATTAGTATAATATATATATATATATAATATATATATATATATATATATATATATATATATATATATATATATATATATATATATATATATATATATATATATATATATATATATATATATATATATAAAGCTGCAGATGTAATGACAATAACACTGAGAAATATCCTTTGAAAGAATATACCTCTAGAGCTTTCTCTAATATTTTAAAGTTAAAAATATTCAAGTGAAAATAAAATCTGTATTCAAAAAATCCAAAACTAAAAAAAAAAGTATATAATACGTACTGCTCTAAATCTGCCCCAGATTTTAATCAACTGCATCTACTGATGAATGACTAGTACTATGTTTCATATTTACAAATCAATACTTACAAAGCTATTTACCATATATTATATATATATATATATATATATATATATATATATATATATATATATATATATATATATATATATATATATATATATATATATATATATATATATATATATATATATATATATATATATATATATATATATATATATATATATATATATATATATATATATATATATATATATATATATATATATATATACTACAAAACACTGGAAACATATTTTAACTGAATTTTTTTTCTTAAAAATCACACATGATAATGCGCTTCTCAGGGCAAAATTAAGGAAATTAATATTTTTTATTAACCCAGTATCAGTTTTAGGTGATAGCCAAAATGTTTTAAAAAATTCCTACAATTCCAAATATATTTAAGAGTCCGAACTTTACTTCTAATTTATGGAAGTTAATGTGGAGCGAACAGAAAAAGAACATCACAATAACTAAGAAAGTGGAAAAGAACCAGCAGTAATTCTTAAAATTTTGGGTGTGTCAAAATCACATTCGCATTCTAGGGTATGTTTAGGGTAGTAAACATGGCACCAAAATCTCCTGCCTTGCACAATCAAGGTATCAAACTATACAATGATAATTTGTACATAAAATTTGCTACTCCAAAAGTGTAACTATACAATAAAGTCTTTTTTTGAAACTTAGAACTTGAAGGCGTGTAGGTTTGGCAAGATCAATAGATATCTGAACCTAATATTAAAACAAGACTAAGTGAATAAAATAAAAATTGTCATAAACCGTTGCAGAGGAAATACTAAATGGGATAAATGATGAACTCTGGAATGTATATATATATATTAAAATAATAATAAAATAGTAACTGACTAATAAGTTTCACTCAAATCTTTGTTTGGTTTCTAAACCAATAAAGATAAATAAATTTGAAGATAGAAACAGCAAAGCTTAGGAGAGATAAAACTTCCTCACATGAAAGCTGTACATTTGAGATGTCTTGTATTACGATTATCTTTCTCTTTTAAAAGAAATTGCATATATGTAATCTCTTGCACTTTGCAACATACTGTATTATTTATAGTTATCACTGATCAACATTGATCATTTAAAAATCTGGGTCTTTTTACTACCAGTATTTCACATAGGAATAACAGAAGATTTTATTTAATTAACCGGTTTTCCAAGATTTCAATTCATTAGAAATAGGTTGTTGAAAAAGGTCACGAAAGGGCATATTTAACATACATAGTCTCACAGTAAGCTTTTAAAACTAATACGAGGTATAAAGGTATGGCGAAGATGACAGATGAAGATTCAGTATCATATGAATTCATACCCTTTACATCAAACATTAATAAATATGATACTTAAAAATAATTGATAAAAAAAAAAATAATGCAATATATATATATATATATATATATATATATATATATATATATATATATAATATATATATATATATATATATATATTATATATATATATATATATATATATATATATATATATATATATATATATATATATATATATATATATATATATATATATATATATATATTTTTTTTTTTTTAATATATATATAATATATATATTTTTTTTTTTATATATATATATATATATTATATATATATATATATATATATATATATATATATATATATATATATATATATATATATATATATATATATATATATATATATATATATATCTGGTGGGCAAAGGTCAGAGGCCTACTGATTTCCACCAGTTGGGAAAATACCGGAAATATGATCATTAATGGACGACATTTCCCGATATCCGGCGTTTAAAAGTGTGCAAGTCAAAGGAATTTAGGAAAACAGATAAAGTTCCAGACTTTACCAGTAGAATACATGCAAGATTGACGATAGCGACTAGGTCCGGGGTCGGAGAGTCGGACAGAGAAAGGATGAGACTGTGGAGAAAGTCGTGTCGCAAAAACCCTTTTAAATAAAGGAAGTATGCAACGTAAGAGTTCTAAAGAGCAGTGTCCGTTGCAATAGCGATAGAGAAGAGTGACGCAACAATTCGACGGACAGAGAGATTGGAGAATTAGTAAGAGCAAAAAGGTTTATAAGACGAAAACCTAGACTCCACCTTTTCGAGAAGAGCTGTATGTGTGGAACCACCCCAGATACGTGATGCGTACTCCATACAGGGGCGAACAACACCCCTATAAATTGCAAGCAATTGGGTTGGCGTCAAAAAAACACGCGAAAGTGCACCAGAACACCAAACCTCTTTGAAGCTTGTTTAAAAAGAGAAGTAATGTGATCCTTCCAAGAAAGATCGCAAGAAAAAGAAACACCCAGAATATTGAAGACAGATGAAGGTTTGAGTCGAGTGTTTTCGAAGATGTCATAGGTGTATGTGTCAAATAGAAAGATGGAGAAATTAAGTTTTGAGGATATATATATATATAATAAATATATATATATATATATATATATATATATATATATATATATATATATATATATATATATATATATATATATATATATATATATATATATATATATATATATATATATATATATATATATATATATATATATAATATATATATATATATATATATATATATATATATATTATATATATATTAGTTCGGTCGCATACCCTGATTATGAAAACATGATCTCCTCTACAATACGTAAAAAAGAGAGATGCTTAGAAGTTTCCAAAATGATGTTGGCAAAAACTGATGCAAAAGTTTTGAAGCAAAATAAGTTTTTAGGTGTGTAAAAAGAAGTTAACTTCACAACTTCAAATTATAATGTAACAAAATTAAAACATATAGTTATGCTTACCTTAAATTATATATATATATATATATATATATATATATATATATATATATATATATATATATATATATATATATATATATATATATATATATATATATATATATATATATATATATATATATATATATATATATATATATATATATATATATATAACGCTTACTTTATATGCCACAATGAAACAGATTATCACAACCCTTAAATTTCTAACAACAATCTCAATAGTGAACACTTGAAATAGTTGGAGGAAGAGAAGGAGTAAGGGTAGTAGTAGTAGTAGTAGTAAGCCTAAAGACTAGTGTAGCATAATAAAAAATGTCATGTAAATATATTAAAAAATCCTTAACGTATTATGATTGGGTATCACTACCAGATCTAGTAGGACTAAATATAGGCCCTAGTTTTTATAGAATATGGAGTATCAAAGGCCATTATTCATGGCTGGACACATTCTAAATCTTGGAACTCGAGTCCAGTAAATATTTAGTGTGGAAGAGGAGAATGTAATTTTAAGTGCAATAAAATTTCTAACACAATGTGGATATCCACAAAGGAGAACTGATATTAGGAATATTGTAAAGTCTTCATTCAATCAGCTAGATACAAAATATTATTTAAGGATGAGGAGCCAGGAGAAGGTTGGATGTTGCTATTTGAAAAGACATGCTGGAAGGTTAAAGAAACGAAAACCACATGTATTTACATTGCCAAGTGCACTGATAAAGCAGCTGTTGTAAGTTCCTTGACATATATGAAAACATCTTAGAACATAACCTACACAGTAAGTAACAACGCATTTTCAAATTGGGTGAGAAAGAAAAAATGCTGGTGTATATATAGTTACAGATAAAGAAATATCGTACATGAAATGTCCAACTATTGATAAACCTGTTAACAGTCCTACTTTGTATATCGGTCATAGGAATTTATCTTCTACAATTCACAATATACAAATCAAAACATCTCTATGATTAAATGAAAATGGCTGTGTACAGTTCCAGTGTGTTAGAAGGGATAATGGGTATCAATTTCAAGAGCTGGTCTTTAAAAGTGTTATTAAACATGCCAAAGACATGAAAAAATCTATAAATAACTTTCGACAGGCACAATAGGTATCTATCTGACCTTCAACACTGTTAAAGCTGATGATGATATATTTTGTATCACACCTAATACTTCATATGCTCTGCAACTTCTAGATGTTATGTGTGTGTTTAAGTCAGTTAAGAGTAGATGGATGACAATTATACAGAATTGGTATAAAGAATATAGAAGGAAAAATGTTAAAAAGGCATTTTTATTATACTACAATAGATTCTATATTAGGTTAAACTGCTGTACAGACTATTTAGCAGATGTTAAATTTTTAGATTAACATATTTTAATTAGGACTATAACAGTTTATTATAAACTGTTTATATTTATAAAACAACATGGAAAGGAAAAATTATAAGAAATAATTTTCTATAGTGTAAATTGTAAAGTATATTAGGGAAAAAATAAGGCAGAGTTCCATTTCAACCCTTTTTGTTTTTGTCACAATTTTTGAAATCAGCAAATATAATGTTAGGTAATTCACAGCATAAAACCACACGCCACTTTATACTCTACAAAATGACGCATTAACATTAGTTGTAGCTTTTATATTTTTGGTGTCCACTGAAGTTTTTGAAGCCAAAATTTCCACACAAAAAAAAAAAAAAAAATTTCATTACAATTTAATAATTCTTAAAATACTTTCCTTAGACGTTTTTTCAAAATTTCATTCATGATATAGGAATCTACATAGAATGAGCTTTTAAATTGAGATAATAAAATTTATCTTCTTTATTAAGATGGAGATTTTTAAAGTAATTTTTGAATATTACTGGATAACAAATGTTCCATTCACTCCATGTTTAAGGCCTAATAATGATAATATAATAATAAAAGCATTAATACTAATGCTAATAATAATAATATTTTAGATGGATTATGTGAACTCCAAAATTGAAAGCAAATCTAGTCTTCCAGTGCCTATTTCTAACCGTATACTTAAAATTGTCTACAAGGAACTTGCTTTTGAAATCTTAATTAAGCAAAACTACCTTCTATGCAGTACAATTCAAGAATTTTAAAATTTGTTAATTACACTATATATATATATATATATATATATATATATATATATATATATATATATATTATATATATATATATATATATATATATATATATA
>SEYY01018830.1:170000-172500 GCA_009176605.1 Armadillidium nasatum | reverse complement strand
CCAACCCAAAAATGTTTCCGAAAGTGATTCTTGCCGTGAGAACATGGAATAAAGGAATCTCTGATGAAATACAAAAATAAATAAATAAAAAAATAAAATAAAATAAATAAATAAAATTGTTTAATATTTATTTAGATATATATATATATATATATATATATATATATATATATATATATATATATATATATATATATATATATATATATATATATATATATATATATATATATATATATATATATATATATATCCCTTTCACAACCGCAAGACACCTACAAGAGAAGTTGAATTTCTTCAGAAGAATTCTCTCTCTTCTGAGAGAGAGTTAATTATATGGAACTGTTTATGACAGCAATGAATAATAATAATAATAATAATAATAATAATAATAATAATAACCAATTTTAACTGGAAAGCCACTAGGTAACTGCATTTGAATAAAGTCTTTTAATTTGGCAAAATGTGAAGACGAAATGGCCATGAGGTCAACAACTGGCATAACCTGCTCTTGTAGCTTTAATGGATAATCTTCAGCAAGCCACAAATGACCCTAATGAATAAGAAAACATAAAAATGACCCAATAAAAGAGAAATAAAGTAACAGAATCAAATAGTTATTTAAAATTTGTAAATGAATCAGTAGAGAGAGATAAAAAAAATACCATTGAATTTATGAATTCCAGTTTAAAGTTATTCATAAAAAAGTAAATATATCCTATCTCTTCTCTGTTTTCTACTATTCTAGAATAGGCAACTACTACAAGCTGTTATAACTACAATGTCTTTTCACTGCGCAACTGATTATTCAAACATTGTGGTTCTCTAAGATAAAATTCCTTAAAATTTCTCTTACCCTAAGGTCATTTAAAAAGTAAAATTGCTATCCTAATATTTGAATATATGTATTTCAATATATATAAAAATATGAATATATTTAAAATATAAGTATAAGAAATATAAATAAGGTATATTTAATTTTCAAATATATATGAATATTTAATATCTAAATATTATATTTATCAAAAACGTTTAAACTTAGTATTACTTTAAATTTCTGAATTTTAGATGTAATTTCTTTGGGTCTTCCAATGTCACGACCTTCCAAATCGACAGAAGGGTCAAAGTATTCTTCAACTGTGATATTTGAAGGGTTATTACAAAAACTTTTTAATTCCTCCTCCTGGAAAAAAACAATTAACAATTTTAAATAAGATTTAAATTTACTTCATTACAAATTTTTACCTAGTCTCAACCATCCCTTGTTCAATGCTCCTATCCCAGACATTGCCAGTATTCCCATTCTTCTATTATCTTAAACACTTCTTTTATTATCGCCATTTCCTTTGATTTACACACTTTTCTTCACCATGTATCTACCTCTGGTGGATTTCATGGGGCCACTTGTCTTTTCCACAGAAGCGACAAAAAATAAATTTAACAAATAAATTTTTAACAAAATATTTTTTTAACAAAAAAATATTTTTTTTTTTATCTTTTGTTTCGTTAAAAGTATAGAAATTAAGCTACTGCATATTAATTTCTAAAATTAAGTAATTTTTTTTTTTGTGATGGTCACAATAACGTAAAAAGTTTCAACAGACTAGGTATCCTAGAAAAAAGAGGATGTGTAGTGTACACATATACTCAATTACCCAATACATTTACTCTGTGTAAAAACTTAAAACAATCTCTGCACTTTGCATTCTGTAAGAAATTTTCATTTGAAACAATTTTTTTTTTTTTTTTTTTTTTTTTTTTGGTTTTACTAAATGCAAAGAAAAGGAAGAATCCTTCATCACTTGGTAGAAAGTGCGATTAAGGCATTTATTTTTTCATAATTCGACAAACAGTAAGAATGTTTTTGCATATACTCTTATCAAGAATGAATTTAATGAAATAGAGAGTTTAATTAATAGTTACCCCATTTGACTGAGCTACATTTTGTTTCTCCTCTACTTCGGCAAGATTAAGAAAAGACTGAATAGGGCTGACAGGAGAACTGTTTTGTTGTTTGTCAACCTCTGTCAAATGTTCAGTTCGTGTCTTTGTCACTAATTCAACATTGCTGGCTGAAAAAACCTACATGGGGGAAAAAAAAGAAATTTATCACTTAACAAGAATAACTTTTAAAGAGTCAAGAAATTATTTTTCCTTTACATATTTCAAATTATTTTACAGACCATTACAATTATGAATATGAATTCTGTTTGTTTTTTTTTTTTTTTTTTTTTTTGTCAAAAAGGAAAGCATTCTCAAATTAATGGCTTAACAATTATATTTATATTTCAAATTCCTAAAATTTTATAGATAATAAATATTTTAATTTAAAACAATCAATGTTCTTCTCCCTTCAACCCACAGATAAGAATAAGACCTAACAGCACAAAAGGCTAGAATGAGTATTATTATAATTGCTTACCTTACATTCGTGTCCATTGACTATCTCACTTCTGTCATTCCTCCAGCCCCAAATTCCCCTTTTGTCCCTAAAACAAAT
>SEYY01018830.1:97500-167500 GCA_009176605.1 Armadillidium nasatum | reverse complement strand
ATAAAAATAAAATAATAAATATATATACTATATCAAGACAGTTTTTATTAAAGTTTAAATAAACTTTCATTATAAATGTTAATGTAAAAATTCAGAATATATAAAAACAATAAATAATAAAAAATTACCAGTCCAGCCATCCTTATTTTCAACAGTAACGCAACATCCATGTCTTAAAAGCAAACGAACACATTCGAGATGACCCAAAGTAACTGCAAGCATTAAAGGAGTTCGACCTCTGGGGTCATGCTCCTCCAAATTATTCTGGAAATAAATAACACCTTTATATACATAAACAATTTTCATAAAAACAGTACATAAACAAAAGGGAATCTTTATCAGATTAATTATAATGAAAATTCGGAAATACTGGTAAAACTTAAGGAAACAAAACTATTTTAAACCCTTAAGAATTTGAACTTTCAAACAATAAATGAATTATTAACTAATAAATTAGTACTAATAATACTATTTAGTACAAATCTATATATTAGTTCTTCACCTAAATATTTGACAGCATAGGAAGTGAATAAAAATGATTTTGAAAATACAAGAGAAATTTTTTTTACATATCTTTATAAATTATTAGCATATGTACAAATCAATATACTAATATTTTTTCCTTTCACATATCGGATGAAAAACAAATTACTTAAAGCATCAGTATAATGATTAACGTATCCCATTTAATATTACAAAATTTCAGTATAATAAAAGACTTATGAAAATAAATTCTTAGATCAAATCAAACAAAGAGTAATATTTTAATTTCACAAATTGTTATATATATATATATATATATATATATATATATATATATATATATATATATATATATATATATATATATATATATATATATATATATATATATTATATATATATATATTTCTATTAATTTAATTTCAGTAGTTTAACAATAACTATGTATATAGATAGGGATGTGCTATAGGTGTAAACCTTAATTTTTTACCTAAATATAACAACAATTTGATTATTGGTTTTCACTGGAGCACTGTTTAAGCCATAAAATTTTCAGTTTGGAAGATAACTGAATGATTTGGAAAATTATGTTTAATCCTAATTGTAATACTAAAAGTTGTTTTAAATTTAAAATTATTTAATAAAGGTCTTTATATATAAAAAAACAAAACTATATATATATATATATATATATATATATATATATATATATATATATATATATATATATATATATATATATATATATATATATATATATATATATATATATATATATATATATATATATATATATATATATATACTTACAGATTTCTTTTCAAGAACTTCTAGTAGACCTTCATAATCATTATACCATACTGCAAAATGAAGGGGATACTGAGACCTAAATATATCTGACTTTTCTTGAACTGAAGCCATTTTACAGTGAGTACTATATTTTTACAATCCCTAGAATATAAAAAGAAAAATATTAGTACAAGTACCACATGAATATTGATATGGTGTAACTCAGTATTTATAGTTTGTCATATCAAAGAGAAAAAAAAAAATTATTATATTGTTATAATACTAAAAATTATATTGAATTTAAAACAAGTTTATTAAATTTTATAGTTTCCATTTTAATAATACTAAATAATAACAATAATTACTAAAATCTTAATCTCAAACTTTATTTATTAATAAAAATATTAAAATTTGTTACATTTTTTTTTACTTAAAAATTTATTTTGAAGTTTGATTACTTGTTTATAAAATTACACAGATATAGGAAAAACTTCTCATTTATTTAATACCAATCAATTCTTAACAAAACATATAGGCCAACCTTTGGCATGTAAAATAAAAAAATTTACTAAAAATCCTGGAATCTATATTTTAAAATTTTCAAACTAGAGATATTATGAAAGGTTCTATAGGCCTATCTAAATTCAATACCATGACTATAACATTTAACTATTTTAGAGAATAGCTCTGAGATTTTTTTTTTTTATTTTTATAAAAGGCTCTAGCTCATATTTTGTTTGGAATCCTATAATCTAAGTTAAGATAAACTGAATAAGTTGTGATGTAAAGGTATATAGGCAAGTGATGAAAATGCACAAAGTGTCATTTGGCATACTGTTATATGGCCTATATATTCCTTAAAACTTATTTTAACAAGTTTTAAGTTTTTGTCAAAAATTTATAAATCTTGCATATTTTCTAGATAACAACCAAACATCCAGCTTTAAACTAAAATCCCCAGCTTTTGATCAGTAGCTACAACCCTGTGCCATTTAGGAAGACATTAATTTGTCATATAATGAGATGTACACTATCACTTGCATACTTACTAAAGGGTTAATGATTTTAATTTCAAAATACAGCCTACTACTCTAAAGTAGACCTAATATGGCCTGTAGAAGTGTAGACGATATAGACACTTGGATATAAATGGAACAGTCCAGCTAAAATTTTCGAATTCTGTATAAGTGTAGACGGTACAGACACTAGGATACAATGGAACAGTTCAGCTAAAAAATTTCGAATTTCTATGTTTTAACAAATGTTGTTTAAATATTTTTAAATTATGTTGAAATATAATTTAACCATTTACATTCACACATTTTTTATTTCCGCTACGATATATGGCTTCGCCCTCCTTACAGTATATTAAGAACAAGTTAAAAATGTCGATTGTGATTATGCCGAATCCGATATGCACTTCAACATATCGCAGTGATCCATGAAACTTTAAAAACCATTAAAAATAAAAAGGTATATTACTATTATTATATATTTTTAATAGTTTTATTATACAAAATTTTATTACATATCTAAAACTTATATTTCATAATTTTATTTAGAATTTTTATTTTAATAATTTAATACAAAACAATAAATTTAATATTCGATGTATCGATATTCTAATATTTTTAATGTCCACCCATCCTTATTTTTTTTTTTTTTTCATTTTCTGTCTTCTTTACAATTTTCCTATTACGAGTCAATATTTGTGAATTTCATGATCAACCGTTAATAATTACTAAAATAAAAACAAAAAGAAAAAGAAATAAAATACTTGTATCCAAAATCTCTATCAGTCAATGTTTTTTTGTATTTTGTTAAATTAAAGAAAATATTGTAGTCTAAAAATGTTTAAAAGGTTTTTTTATTTTTTAAACATAAGAATACTATCAAAGCTTTCAAAATTTCCACTTCAGTTGTCATCCACTAAGGTGGTTTGGCATGTCAGCCAATAACTTTACGATAAACCTTATTATTGTACTGGAGCAGCCTGTAGGATGTACATGTACAGTTTCTCTACCTGGACTGTCGTTTTAATGTTATTGATAAGACTTTCGGAAACAAAACATAAACACCTATTTATTTCAACTTTTGTATGTAATAATTCATGTTCGACCTAAGGCTTAAATTACGAAGGCCAGTTTTTTTTGTTTTGTTTTTTAAATGAAGTACATGAACAGAATATTTCACTGCGTGATTTATTTTTCTACCTTTTACTTCTTCATTAGTTGCCATCAAAAATTTGCTTGATAATAATTAGAAACTTAAAATATTATGTAGTTCTAACATTTGATTAAAGGGTCTACAGCAACAAGCAAATTAAATTTTTCCCCTAGTGGTTTCAGAACCACTTTACGGCTTTCAAAATTTAAATCCAAGTACTCTAAGCGAGATATATCCTGCTCGATCAGTATATGTGGTTACTTTTCTTGCTGAAGTATTTAATGTATGCAGTGTATTTGAAATACCTGTCTAATTGACATTAATCGATACGTCGATAAAACAAATTTCAGTATATTTTCACCTTATATATAAAACTTCCGTAAGTTTTTCAGTTAACGAAATTATCTTTCTTGCTAAAATTCTCTAGAAAATTGATTCTCGGCACTTTGGTGCCCAGAACTAGTTCTCAGGTTTTATACATCCAGAGGGGGTATATAGAATTCAAACAGTTGATAGGAAAATAAAAAATTAATAAATAAATAAATAAAGTTTGTAAATAGTTTGTAACATCTTTTATGGGCTCACTTCTTTAATTTATGACCATAAATTTTTAATCTCAATTCCACTACTGACCTCATAACTTAATAACTGGAGTTAAAGAAGTTAAATACATAAAATTTAATTAAACTTCCATATTAGGGGAAATAATACATCACAAAAAAAAAAATTATATTTTTCTTCTCTATACATTAAATTAATAAACTTTTTGAATTACTAATAATTTTCAAAGTATTTATATAAAATAAAAACTAGAAATCAAAATCCACGTCATCAGCATGGTCAAAAATGCTGATATAGTCGTTTTCCTTCTTGTTCTTATCAGAGGAAAAAGATTTTGAGACATTAAAAGATTGTTCCCCTTTGCTTCCTTCATAAGAAATTCTCAAACTAGAGTTTTCTTCATCAGATACATGAGAATTCTCTCTAGACAGGCACAGTGGTGAAGACTCAACAAAGGATTTTTTACATGTGAACTTCTTAAGTTTCTCTTTAAATGAAAGCATTGGAGGGGGTTTTCCATCATCTGAAGTATGAACTATAGTTTTTCGTATATTAGGGATACTAGTCTCAATATTACTTGTTAATTTACTGCCAGTCATATAATTATTATTAGTAATAGTAGTAGTGGTGGTGGTGGTAACAGCAGCAGCAGTAATACTAGTGGTGGTAAATGTCGCAATAACAGTAGTATTAGTAGTAGTGGTGGTAGTAATACTATTAGTGATAGTATACCTATCACTACTATCAACTTTGCTGCTATTATCAATTTTAGGACTATCATTAAATTCAGCACAACTAATATTTTCGAGTCGTTTTTCTCGGTGATGAACTTTTTTCAAATTTTTATCATAAGCAAATCGTTTGAAATCAATTTTATTAGCTTGTTCTTTACCTTCTTTCTCAATGGATTCTTCTTCAAAATTCATATTTTCTATAAGATGAATATTTTCATTCTTTTCAACCGTATCATCTTTAACCACTTGAACCTTAAGATTTGGGTTGATGGAATTTTCTTCATGATGCGTATTTACAATAGAACTATTTTCATTTGAACAAGATTTATTAGCTTTAATTAATTTCTTCAATAAAGTTTTATTCTTATTTGCACAGCGCGGTGATTGGATTTGAAATGTTTTCCTATTACTTTTATAAACAGGAGAATTGTTCGATAAATCAAAATCACTGATATCCATTAAATCTTGACTTAACTTTCCAATAGATACGTCATGTGAAAGATTTTCAGCACCTGTATTCTCAGCCTCGTTATTCTTTAAATCATTTCTTGTATTTTCACCAACACTTAATTTATTGAATCTATTAAATGACTTTAATTCAGAAAGTTTAGAATATTTTGAAGGAAATTTCGGAGAATCTTCAACTTCTTTCCTCTTATTCTTATTATTTTTATTTGGATCATGAGTCTTCAAAATATTCCCTTCGGTAGAAGAGGATGTGTCCTTCTTAATTCTTCCTCTCTTAGGTTTTTCTTTTGTTTTTGCAGAAATTTTTTGCTGCTTAAATTTGCTCTTTTTACCTTCCTTTTCTGTTTCAGAATCAAAATAATCGAATATGTCTTTCCCCTCTTTCATGAAGCTTTCATCCATCTCTAGTATATTCGAGAAAGAAGCAGTGTCTGGTATAAAGCTTTTTTTAATTATGCTTGAGGAAGCAAATGAGGTGGCTGGACTTTCTACTGGAATTCTTCTGGGAAGAGATACATTAATTTCAGTATTCTGCTTCAATTTTTGTTCATTATTAAGTCTTTCAATTTCTTTTGTAAGAATGTCTAGAAGTCCAAGAGCTTGCAAAATTACTTGAACTGTAAATTTAAAAATCGTATAATAAATAAAAATTAGAAGTCTTTAATTACTATTTGCAAATGGAAATTCAAACTCCTGGACAATAACTAGGGGTGCGGAGAGAGAGTATTATCAAAAATTGTTTAACTTCGGCCCCTGACCGGTTTATTTTCATTTACAAAATATGAAAAATATTTTATAGTAAAAATAAATTTTGGGGGGTTTCCTGCTATATATATAGATATATTTAAAGAGTACTAAGTTATTAATGATGAGTACAAACTTTTATATTTTCATTGTTTAAAAAATTTAAAAGTACAAACCTTGTTTTCTGTATTCTTCCCTAGGCGATGATGGGAAAGAAGTATGCAAGGCATTGCCACCCTTGATAAGAGAAGCTCCACACATCGAAGCCTCGATAAGGGTAACTGCTACAACGGCGTCAATTGCCGTTACTTCTTCTTTCATTAGAAGTCTTGCATGACCCTGACTCAGGCGAACCAAACTTTCTAACAACCTTTAGATATGAAAGAATAGATGCGAGTTAAATTTATAGCACTATATAAATAAAAAAACTAATTATTTAATAAAAAATTATACACAATTTAAAGTATAAAAGTAGTCCGTAAACTTATACTTCGTGAGAGCCCTTTTTTTAAGTCCGTATTATAAATAAGTAGAAATAATAATTTATTTTGAAAATATAATTTGATACAGATTAGCAATCTTGTCATACATACAATTTTTGTGATTTATATTACGTTTGTCCTTATTATATGCATATTGAAATGTAATTTTTACCTAATGGAATAAAAAAACAAGTATGTTTTTTCGTAAATGATATATTCATTCCAATCAAATAGTGATACTCCTCACCAAATAAAGAAAAAAGATGCAAATATACCAAAGAAATGTTTGAAAAATAATGTTTTAAACCAGTAATTCTGAACAGAGAGCAAATGAAAAATTTTTCATGTATATTCATATTTGTGATGAAAAGCAAAAAATGTGCAACTATAAACTATGTCGTTTAACATACTGATAGTGATCATTTTATTAAGGTTAGTTAACATTAACTTCTTGAGGTATTAAAGCGATACGGTATGTTGCGTTGTTGTTTATACGTTATCAAAAAATTTCCTCCTATTTTATTGGCTAAATGAGTATGAGGTAACCGATGTTGATGCACACGTTATTGTGAATTTGAAAATACTAGCCTGCAATTTATTAAATTATCTGATTTATTTAAGATGTATTTTCCAAACTGTTTAACGTACATATTCTTACTGGATCTATCTGAAGTGGATATGAAGTATTAAAAACAGTCTGAAATAATGAATGATGAGTAGAAAAAATTATATCAAGGTAAAAGGAACCAGAATGTGTCTATGTTTAACAGAGACTATATGCCCCTCAAACTCAACTGGACTGATATGTGACCTACTGTTACCATCATCATCATCATCATCATCATATTCCAGAGAATGTAGTTTTAAAGTGAGAAACTAAAATGGCTTTTCAAAAAGACTAAATATTTGCAGTTGAATCGAACTGAATTAGAGCATAAAACCAGGATTTTTTTTATAAAAATAATTAAAAAAAACTCAAGAACTTCACTACCTTGAGATTTTGAGATTATCAAACTTTCAAACTTAACACTATGAATTTGTCAGATTTTTAGACAATATTGTGAATTTAAGTGATATAATTACTATTATTAATAACTTTTTCCCAAAAAAAATTTCTAAATTTAACATTTTGAATACCAAATTTGTTTTAACATAAACTTTTGAGCTGATGAGGAGGAAAATGGAGCAAAAAGGTTACAAACCTCTGTTCTAAATTGTAAAGGAAAAACAGCAATAATCATATTAAAATTAATATATAAAAAATACTGTTAAAGTTTGTTTTAATAACATTGCTCTTAACCTTACCTAATCGTGGTCCTTGCTTGATCACGATTATCTGTTTGACGTTGAAGCTGATAATATTTTGTCAGAATTAAATGTGCATCTCGAGTCATTTTCGGTTGAATTGTTTTAATACAACAAAAGTAACTTCGAAGTTGCTCCAAGCTCCATAAATTTTTATCCATTTCTCTTGAGGCATCCACCAAAGGATCCTTTCCTTCTAAGATGTAACTCGACACAACTCTACCAAAAATAACAATATCCATATAAAAGCGAACAGATTTAAAATATTTAATGTTTGTGAGAGTTTTTTTTAAAAATATTTCAAAGGCATTTTACAGTATATCTCTTTAATTTTGAGGGAATGTATACTGAAGTATTGTACCTCAAAGGTTGATAGTAATGCAAAAATAAAACCAAAATGAGTATAATAATAATAATGAAAAGCGGAAAATGCAACAATTAAACTGAATAATATGACATAAAGAGTTTTAAAAAACCTTACATAATGACGTCCTTTACTTTTAACAATAAAGAGTCAGCATTACGAGAAGGAATCAATGTTAAAGCTTACTTATCCCATTCTGAGTTCCTAGAGTCAAGGAGCACGAGGATGATGTCAAATCGAGAGAGAAGAGGTGAAGCCAAAGCTACATTCACGTTCAGAGATTCATTCGTATCATAGTGACCTTTTGGGTTTGTGGCTGCAACGATACTACATCGAGAATTCAATTTGCAAACTATTCCAGCCTATTACAGATAAAATCGAGGTTAAGATATATATTAAAAAATAAAATAAAAAATACAGATTTTTAATTTAAAAAAAAAAAAACTTCAAAATATGATTCCTTTGAGTAGAATTTTAAGGAAGTTCCTAAACATTACTTTGGCAACGCTTATTGTTTGTTGTTCCATTGCTTCATGAATTGCAGCTCTGTCAACTTCTCGAATGCTGTTAAATTCGTCTATGCAGCAAATTCCTCCATCAGCCAACACCTAATAAAAATATTAAACTATTTTAAAATTTAAAAAATGAACCAAATTAAAAACTTTTTTTTTTGTACAATGATAAAAGAATTTTTACAAGTAAAACAAAAAAGGCAACTCTCCATTTACCTTATTATTAATCAAATGCACATTTTTTTTCCAACATTTACTACTCACCAAAGCTCCAGCTTCTAATGCCCATTCCCCTTCCTCTCTAACTGCTGAAACAGTTAAACCAGCACTCGTGGTTCCTATACCAGTTGTTAAAACGCATCTAGGAACTAAGCTTGATATGTACTTCATAATTTGTGATTTACCAGTACCTGAAAATTAACAAATTTACAACCCTTCATCATTGTTTTTAAATATATATATATATATATATATATATATATATATATATATATATATATATATATATATATATATATATATACGGTATATATATATATATATATATATATATATATATATATATATATATATATATATATATATATATATATATATATATATATATATATATATATATATATATATATATATATATATATATATATATATATATATATATATATATATATATATATATATATATATATATATATATATATATATATATGCCAAATAGAAATACCTAGGTAACGCGTTCTGCACACTCCGAGGAACCCTCCCACGAAAGCAATAATCATTCCATAGGAAATCAAATCACCGAAATGATACAAAAATTTTCTTTCAATAGGCGGGGGTCTTTCCTGCGGAAGACTTGAAAAGATAGATGAGGATACAGAGATAAGACGGTGATCGGATGAATCTAGAGGTGGATAAAGTTTAACATTAAAAGGAAAAGGAAAAGAAGTAAGAAAAAGATCTAGAATGATGGGTTCATCTCCAAGACGACCAAAGATACTAGTAGGTAGCTGCGACAACTGTTCAACGTTTTGGATAGCGAAATGGAAGGCACGTTCACCAGCTCTATCATGAGAACTAGAAGAAAGCCATTGGCGGTGGTGAACATTGAATTCATCCAATATGATGATTTCAGAGAAAAGAGAATAAAGAATGTGCTTTATTTTAGAGTTTAGATAGTCGAATAATTTAGTATAATCAGTAGAATTAGCAGATAAATAAACAGAACAAATGAATTTAGCCGTAGAATGGCAATAGAGCTTAAGCCACAATGTAGAAAATTCGGAAGACTCCAAATTAGACACGAGAACAAACAACATCGTTGCACAACCACCATTGACTGAAAATTGAGGACAGAGACAGTAGGAGGAAACAGAAAAAGGTTTGCTATCAGAACGCTAAAGCATCTGAGTTTCGGTCAAAAATAAGAGGTGAGATCTAGAAGAGAGGTGAGTGTTCAACAAAGTGGAAATTGGATTGAATACCGCGAATGTTGCAGAAATTAATAAAAAAATAGACCGTGCATAAGGACAAGCCGGCTGCAAAACCATGGTTGCGCAAACCTATCACCGGAGACCACCAACTCCCAAGTGGTGATGCGGAAAGTGGTGGATGAAGGGCTATTTTTGGAAGTCGCCCCTCTGAGCTTCTCCGAGGCTACAGTTGAGAATACCATAATTAATTATTTTTTTAAAGTACGTGTTGTCTGTAATAGTGTTTATTTTATGTGTGAAAAAAGCCTATTCTATATAGAAGGTGGAAATGAGCGCGAAAGGGTGCATACCATTGGGCACCGGAATGAGAGGGGAAGTACCCTAAGCATTCCATAAACCCAATGGGGGTAATCTTATCGAATCGGGAGCACTACTTCCCTTCCCCGCATATATATATATATATATATATATATATATATATATATATATATATATATATATATATATATATATATATATATATATATATATATATATATATATATATATATATATATATATATATATATATATATATATATATATATATATATATATATATATATATATATATATATATACTGGATCGCCAACAAGCAGCAAATGTGATTCTCCCCGAGTTCTCGTTCCATTTACATCTATTTTTTGGACACCTCCAGCAATGACAACAGCAGCACATAACTTAACTAAATAAAGTCCGTATATCTATTATAATAATAATAATAATAATAATAATAATAATAATAATAATAATAATAATAATAATAATTTCTTAACAAGAAAAGTAAATGAGTTTTGCTTACAAATAAGAGCTTTTATAAGAACTACTTTTGTGGTTCAACTAATTTTAATTTCAATTTGCTGTAAAACTAATTTTAATTTCAATTTGCTAACATTATTAAAAAAAATTAAAAGTACAATGATAATAACGAGATAATATAGATACATATTCATATTGCAGAATATATTTATATTACTTTTATTATCTCGATACATTTATAGAACTCTCAAACAGTAAATAAAAGTTTTCAATTTATGAAATTTTAAATAAAAGAAAATGAAAAGATTTTGTACAAACTAAATTGAGCAAATTTTTATTTTAATATAAAGTAGGCAACTTACAAAATTACAGTCTACTTGAGCAACAATATTCAAGTAAGCATTAAAGTATATATATATATATATATATATATATATATATATATATATATATATATATATATATATATATATATATATATATATATATATATATATATATATATATATATATAATATTTTTTTTTTTTTTTTTTTTTTTTTAATTTTAGAAGTTATTTTTTTTAATTACTTTTAATGCAAAGTAATTTTATTTTAAAAAATGTATTATACTGAAAAAATTAGCTTCCAAATACCTGTCAAAATTAAATTTTTCCAAGTATATAACGGTAAACTTACCTGGGGACAAAATGAAGCTAAGATTTTGTTCCTCCCCAAAAGAATATCATGCTCATGTCTTCGCCAATAATCTTCAAATTCAGACTTTATCTCTTTAGTTATTGTATTTTCAGTCCGCTGCTTATTATGAACCTAAAAAGACACAACTTTATTTATATCAAAAAATTTTAAAATTATTAAAATTAAATAAGTAATTTTGCAGTTTGAGATAATAATTATTAAGAAAAGTAAGACGTAATTAGATAAATTGTTTTTAGTATTTAATTCCTTGTACAAATCAACAAAACTTTATTTTCGAAATAAAGTCATTAAGTCGGAAAAAGTAATGGTTAAACGTTACAAAATTTTCTCATTAAGACTGTCAGTATATTATCATTTAAAATGAAATTAAAATGAAATTATAATTGATAACATAAGGCTAAAAATAATAAAAGAAATTAAAAATTAATTCTAAATGACATACCGTAATATTATTTGCTTTAATGACCAGTTCAATAGTAGGTTGAGATCCTTTTCCAACAGTCTGCCAACGTTGTAAAACAACTCCACTAAAAAGTAAGTATTCTTTTACATATAAAAGGTTCCAAAAACATTTTATAAAAACAATTAATATCATGAATAAGAAGATTTATCAACATTACCACAATTTTTATGAATCAATCATATTAAATTTGTCTGTCATATATATATATATATATATATATATATATATATATATATATATATATATATATATATATATATATATATATATATATATATATATATATATATATATATATATATATATATATATATATATATATATATATAAGCAGGATTTAAATTAGATCTAAAAAAGTTTTAACAATTTACTGGACCAATGGAATGAAGAAGAATTAGAAAAACATACCAACTTACAACACCTACAATGAACTCTGACCAAAGTATTTTTTTTTTATAAAATGGAAATAACCGCCGATGTATTAGGCTAAGAATAATCATTTAAAATAAAAAAAGTTTGCTGATGATATGATAAAAAGTTCATATCAGATTCCGAAGAATTGCGAAAACTGATAGTGAGACTGGATAGAACTGGCAGAACATTGGCATTATATATAAACTTACGCAAAAACAAAAAATATTTACTATAAACAAACAGCACCAATAAAAATCGTGATTAACAACTTAATACTTGAATGCTATTTTTAAAAGAGTAAAGTTTTTTTTTTTTTTTTTACTAGTTACAAATGAATGTGAAACTCGAAACCTTAAACGAAAAAACAACACAAATATGGAGAGAGAAATTATTGGAATAACAGGTAGAGAGAAAAGAAAAAAAACGATAAACATAGTAGTACAATTAGTAGCCTATTTTCAGGTAGTAGAGAAATTTTATCAATTAATATATTTTTCAGTCTTTGATGAAAGCACGTTTCAACATAAACATATGTTTATGCAAGTGTATTTTAAGTCCTGAATAATAATGAATATAATTATCTTAAAAATAAATTTGGAAAAAAAAATTTTAAATAGATTTTTGCAATTAATATATATATATATATATATATATATATATATATATATATATATATATATATATATATATATATATATATATATATATATATATATATATATATATATATATATATATATATATATATATATATATATATATATACCACACTAATACTTCATCTCCGGGCTTGGCTAAGTCAACCAAATCATCTTCAAGAGTTACCCAAATGGATCTAGGAATTGTCCCAACAAGGAGTTTTTGAGCCTGTTCCTATATATATATATATATATATATATATATATATATATATATATATATATATATATATATATATATATATATATATATATATATATATATATATATAATATATATATATAAATTTGCTGTTTTTTTTTAGCCTTATATATATATATATATATATATATATATATATATATATATATATATATATATATATATATATATATATATATATATATATATATATATATATATATATATAAAATTTGCTTGCTCTTTTTAGGGCTGTTGTATATCCTTGTATGGAGTATGACTCACATATCTGGGATGGTTCCATTAACAAAGCTTTTCTTGAAAAGGTGAAATCTAAGACTTTTCGTTTTATAAACTCTCTTCAATCTCTTTGTTGTGTTACTCTCTCTATACTAGCACTCTACAGCCACATGTTTCTTTCACCGAGAAGGGCTCACGCCACACGCCATTCTACATAGTCTCATTCTTTTTCTGCACAACTCCCTGACCTAAGACTTAACCGCTATGCTCATTCTTAAAATGTACTCAAATGGTAAAGTTTGGAACACACTCCCTTTATCTATTGTTCCAACTTCCTTTACTTAAACACCTTTAAACGCCATTTATCAGGAAGTGTCGGTCTTTAAATTCGCACTTACCAGAACAAACATCCTAACACTAGTGAAAATTAGTAGGCCTTTGGGTTTTGCCCACCAAGTGTGATGTAATAATAATCATAATAATAAAAATAATAATAATAATCATAATAATAAAAAATAAAATAATAATATATATATATATATATATAATATATATATATATATATATATATATATATATATATATATATATATATATATATATATATATATATATATATATATATATATATATATATATTTTGGACATACTATTATATTTCTACCTACCTTTTAAGCCTAACTGATTAAATATGAAAGAAGAGAAACAATCTATTGAAACCCACACATAAATGCGCTCACTTTAAGACAAACAAACAAGTTGTAAACAACACCCTCCATCTGCCTTATCAAATTTTCAGAATACTAAGTACTATCTGCAAGCTTTCTTTTTTTTCATTTTTTAAATTTCATATTCTTTTCACTCTAAATTTAGATTTTTGTCTACTTCATAGAGGATCATGAAAAAAAAAAGAAAATTACCGATTACTAACTTGTATCTTTATTTCTTGATAATCTTTCGTGTGTGAAAACTTCTGCTCATTACAACTTGGAGAGAAATTAGTTGAATAACAAGTGTTTGGATTTGGACATCTGGGAGGCTTACGTAGTTGGTAGTATAAGCTATAATCTGCCTGAAGAAGACAAATAATTTACTAGGTCTTATGTTCAAAATATCTGGTACTACCTTCGACTTTCTTTACAAAATTTAATTTATAACGACTCAGTTAATATAGCAGTTATGAAAATCAATAATAACAAAACAAGTAATAAGTACAAAAATATATAATAGACTAGAGTATTATATTAAATAAAACTTTTTAAAAATTCACCTTAACAGTAAATGTATGTTTACATTTGGAACAAAAATATTCCCGCTGATACTCCAGCATTTTTGGGGAAATGGTTCTTACAACAGTTCCTGTTAGACATAATATTCGATTAACATCAATTGAATGAGGAATAGAGTGACGGTACAACTCTGGGTATCTTGGAAGACCTATAAAAGGAAAAAAAGTATTCATGTTGTGTTTTAGATATTTAACACATGATAAGGCAAAGTATAATTTAGATGCACATTTTGCACACGCTCACACACATTTTAAATTATATATATATATATATATATATATATATATATATATATATATATATATATATATATATATATATATATATATATATATATATATATATATATATATATATATATATGAGCTAAGTAACGACGATCCTTCTGAAGGTGAAAAGAAAATAAATTTGATGACAATATTCTAGAGCACAGCAGGCATGTTAAGTTAAAGACAAAATGATATATTCATACTGAGAATATAGCCAATGAGAGCTATGGGGGTAGAATGAGAGCTTTAACCTGGGCTTTGTTGATGAAGCTGTTGGAGAGTCTGAAAACAAATAGGAAGGATTTGAAAATAATTTTTAACATCTAGTAGAGACCTGGGACAATTATAAAAAACAGAGGAAGATAACTAAGTATAGTATTACATTTAGTCCAAGAAGATTGTGTGATTCAGCCCAATGTTAACCTACATAGAAAAATAATTATGATAAATACATAGAAATAAGCCATTTGCTGTAATAGAAATAAATGGAAACAATATAAAACAACTGATGTGCCTGCAATCTCATGGATGCTTGTGACAATCTGAAGAGAACTTCAATATCTGTTGAAAGTCCTACAGAAGCAAGCATGGTGAAAGTCTTTAAAATAAAGTAAGCAAAAACTGAATTAATCGTATGTCAAAGAGATAAGGTTAATACAGGCCTAAAACAAATTAAAACAAAATGAATTATAAAAAAAAGATTTATAAACAATCACCAAACTTAAAAAAAATAAAAAAAATAAAAAAAACTTTAATTATTATTTCACTGTTAGAAATTTGCTGACTATTAAAATATTAAACTAAATACCTAAGAAAGTAGTTTGCAAGTTATATATATATCATAGGGAGAAATACCTAGATACATTTTGTCTTTTAAAAAAACTTTATAAAGCCTATATTACAAATTAAAAGGAGACATTTAATATTTATATTTAGTCAAATAATTAATCTGAATGTTATTATATATATATATATATATATATATATATATATATATATATATATATATATATATATATATATATATATATATATATATATATATATATATATATATATATATATATATATATATATATATATATAACTCACCTGTTAACCTCACATGTACATTTAATTTTAGTGTTAAGTGTCGATCTGAGATTTCTCTGTCATATAACTGGGATAATCCCTTGGTTAAAGCTGCATCAAATATAGTTAGCATTTTTACAGGATAGGCTAGAATAGCTTCTGCAACTTCAGCATATTCTTCAGATAATGATAAAAAACTGTATATATATATATATATATATATATATATATATATATATATATATATATATATATATATATATATATATATATATATATATATATATATATATATATATATATTTTCTCTGACCCCAGACTTAACCGCTATGCTCAATCTTACATGTACTCTACTGGTAAAGTCTGTAACACACTCCCTTCTTCTATTTTTCCAACTTCCTATGACTTAAACACTTTCAAACGTCGTGTATCGGGTCACGTCGGCCTTTAATATGACCAGGCTTCCGTCTTTACCACTAACTCTGGTGGAACTTTGGTAGGCCTCTGGCCTTTGCCCACCAGAGGTGATATAAAAAAAATATTATAAAATATATATATATATATATATATATATATATATATATATATATATATATATATATATATATATATATATATATATATATATATATATATATATATATATATATATATTTTTTTTTTTTTTTTTTTTATTTTTTTTTATTTTTATATTATATATATATATATATATATATATATATATATATATATATATATATATATATATATATATATATATATATATATATATATATATATATATATATATATATATATATATATATATATTAAGAAAATGGCAATTTAAATTTAAAAAAATGCATACTTGTAATTGGAATATTTATATAATACTCTAATACAAGTACTTTTGATTTCAAAATTACATTTGATGTGAATCATATATTTCCTTAAGCTGCTTGTTACATAATACTCAATCTCTGGAGGTTACATAAACTAAGAAGAACCCACCTATCAAGTTATTTTCTCACAAAAATTAATCACACCTTATTTTCATCTAAACAAAATTAATAATTTTGATGTCAATATTCTGGAGAACAGCATAGGCATGTTTATAAATAATAATTTTATTATTAATGATTTCCTTAGTATTAAAATATATAGTTTTATAAATAATTATTTTTTTAAATACTGAGACGTAACTGTGTTAAGTTCTGAAATAAAAATACATGTTCAAAACAATTTTTTTTTTATTTTTTTTTTTATTATATATATATAGAAGTAAAAATACATTTTCAAATTTTTTTTTTGTTCTTAGAAAATTCAGTTCTGAATAAATCATTTAAGTATCAAACTCATTAATAAATTCATGAGGAATGTACAAGTCTGGTTGAAATTATCTAAAATTATAATGAAATTATTCTGTTTATTATTTTCATTGATTATTTTATTCACAGAGAAAATTTAATTTTATTTTTTCATTCATTATTAGGTTGATTTTATTATCCTCATTATATTATTATATACATTATATAATCTTATCCTCATTACATTGATAAGTTTCGGTATTTGAAGTGGACACTTAAGATATTAAAAAATAAAGTTTTTGTAGAGGTTGGGTTTTAAAAGTAATTTTCACGGTATTTCATGTTGAAACAGATTATGCCCCTCTTAAAATATGGATCTGGAAGTCTCAAATAGTAATTCATGATTTAATTGCTTTGTACACAACCATCTAAACAAAGAATTAAACATTAATAATAAATTATTATACTCTTGGGTATGTTCATGTGTCACATATTCTTATTTAAATTATTCGGAATTCATTTGTAAAACCTATGATGATTTCTTTAGTTTTGTTCATTATAACAGTTTATTGGTTGTAATAGCATTACTTTAATTACATATCAAAATAATATTCATTTCCTCAACACTAAAGCAGAATTAACTTTATCTGGCACGAGAAAAAAAATATCTACTGCTCATAAAAGTTATTACATAATTCCTCACAAACAGATATGCCTAATAAAAAAATTAAAAATGTCAATTTAAGTTAGTACAATATGTACAAAGCTTTGATATATCTGGAACTCTTACTGATTGGCAGTTTAAGCAAATATACAGCAATAATCTATTACCATATGTTGCAAATAATAATTATCTTTAATCTTTAATCAAATAATAATTTAAAAATTTTTAGCGTGTTGAAAATAAAAAAATAAAGATAAAAACAGAAGTTGAGCTTTTCCTTTTATCATAATCTTATTTATATTACAATATTTTCTCTTAATTCTGTATCGTTTTTCAGACAAAAAAGTATTGTTTTTTTCCAATGTCTAAGTATTTATACAAAGTCTGTTAGTCACTTATTAAGTAATATATTTTTTTAATATTACTAAGTATATATATATATATATATATATATATATATATATATATATATATATATATATATATATATATATATATATATATATATATATATATATATATATATATATATATATATATATATATATATATATATATATATATATATATATATATATATATATATATATATATATATATATATATATATATTGAAATCTTTTCAAAATAAATAACAGAATAACTAAAAAAATGATACTAGAATTATTTATTTTAACTTGACAGTCAGATATTGGTACACGATATATATATATATATATATATATATATATATATATATATATATATATATATATATATATATATATATATATATATATATATATATATATATATATATATATATATATATAGGGGCCGACCGGGGTTGGAATTTGGCCGGGGCCGGGGTCACCCAAATTTGGCCGGGGCCGGGGCCGGGGTTCTGGCCGGGGTTCTGGCCGGGGTTTTCTAAAATTTGTAAAGAGGTCAAAAGCACTGAAATTTAAGGTTAAGAAAATTAGATATAAGGTTTATTTAATTGTAAGGAAGGAGTAGAATAGCCAACATTCACTTAAATTAATGATTATATGCATTTTCTCCAAAAAAAAAAAAATCAAAAAATTACAGTTTTGTATAGTTAAAGTTTAAAAAAAGTACAAAAATTAAAAAAAAAAATATTCTAATTCATAATAGTGATTCAACAGGTTTACTTAAGTAAGACCCTAAGGTAAAGTTTGAAAAAATGTAAGATATAAAATTATCAATTTAACCTGTATTTATACATCATTGTTATTTTATTGCCATGTATCAAACTTATCATTTAGCTGCATTATTTAAAAATTATTATTTTGTTTATACTTTCAGTCAATATGGCTAAAAGATCAGCTTCTGCAGTATTTGAATACTTTACAATGTTTCAGGATAGGCTCGAAATAGCTAAATGTTAACATCTGCAGTCAGAAAATTAGAAGAGAACCTCCGGGTGCTACAAGTAAAAAAAAATTTCAACCAAATCTTTTTGGAGTATCCAAAATCAAAACACAAAGATGAACATTCACTAGCAGAAAAGGAGCGGTCAAAAGAAACAGAAAAGAAAAAAAATCTTAATTTTCTTATATTTTGTTTGAATTTTTTTATTTTTATTACTTGACTGATTGAGCTGAAATTTTCAAAGTATGTGAATTTTTTCACGAAGTTCTGAGTTGATTTCGAGCATTTTTTTGAGTCTATAACGGTTTGAAACTTATTTGGACCCAAAGTTGAAAAAAAATGAATAACTGGATCAAACCACTGGTCCACATGAGCTGAAAATTTAGCTGAATACCTTTGCCCCAATTTCTTGCATTGGTGGGAATAGGTTTTTGATATCACGTCTAGAAAAAAGTTATATAAGCACTTGAAAAAAAATTTGCAAAAATCGTACCCTTCTGGAGGAAAAAATTATTTATAAAAAACGCTACCTACTATTTTTTTTTATTTGTGAATATTGTTTAGAAGAGGGCAGGGCAACAATATTTTTTAGTGCATATTTAAATGCTCTTTGTTTGAAGCGAGATATAGCCTCTCAAACTTTAGGGAATTTTTGAAATTTGGCCAAAAATGGACCTTTTTGAAGGCTATATCTCAAAACCAACGAATGTCATCGAATAAAGTACATAGAGGAATTTGTAGCCCCACCCCTCCTCTATACACACCAAAAATAGGAAATGTCATAGTTGTATTTTTTTTTTTTAAAATTTTGTCTGAAAAGGTGGATTTTTTTAGTTCAAAAAATTTTTTTTTTTCTATAGTTGGTCAGTTTTTGGCTTATAACATTTTTCCTATAACTCTGGGAACAAAAGTCTATTAGAGACTTTTGTATCCCATTTAATTTTGAATAAATATTCCAATTTTCAGCTCATTCTAAAAAGTGGTTTGGCACCGCCATTCAATTAAAAAAGGGTGAAATTTCAAAAAAAAAAAAAAAAAAAAACTTTTAACCGTAATAGACTCGGAAAAAAGCTAGAAATGGACTTTTCTTACCGGCAAAAAATCTATATAACTGAAAGTTTCAGCAGAATCGGCTGAAAATTAAAAAAAAAAAAAAAAATTTAAAGTATAATTTACCATTTTAACCCCGGCCGGCAACCCCGGTTTTCCTTGATTTTTGGCCGGGGCCGGGGTTGGCCCCGGTCGGTATATATATTATATATATATATATATATATATATATATATATATATATATATATATATATATATATATATATATATATATATATATATATATATATATATATATATATATATACCTTTTTTTTTTTTTTTACCTTCTCACCCCCTGACCACCCCTTGTTGAGGTGGCCACACTTCGCTAATGAAGCCTCCCGCCGCAGTCGGTCTCGTCCAGAGATCTTTCAAAGAAGTGATGCCCCAGAAGATTTTGGGGCGACAGTTGGAGGGACAGTCTAAAAGAAAGTGTTTTACGGTCTCCGGGGCCCTTTTGCATCTGGTACAAGTGGGAGATGTTGCCTGGTTTAAATTGAAATTGTGTTTGTAATGTTGTAAGTTTGGGTGGTGCCCGCATCTCAATCTTGCTAGTGAGATTTGTAAGTGTCTTGGGAGGTTGTTGGAAGTCGGGGTTTATTTCGGGAGGGGGTTCGTTAAGGATGCTTGTTTGGAGGTCTGTTGATCATATATGAATGTGTTAGTTGAGTGTGTATATGTTTGGTTGTTGTGGTATTGGGGGGAGGAGGGGGAATGTGATTTAGGATCCTGTTTGTAAAAGGCTCCGGTGGACGATGGAGGTTGTTTAGTCTTTGATTGGTAGGTTGGAGGAGAGTTTTGTGACATGGGTGTGTGGGTAGACGGGTTTTTGCGTAAGAATTGGGTGCCTATCATTTCGAGGTGGTTCCTTATAGGTAGTATCTTGGTTTCGTTATGTAGGTGTTGTTGAGGGGTTGTGGGTGTGCAGCCGGTGATGGTGCGAAGGGCTTTATTTTGCGTTATTTGGAGTGTCGTTAAGTTTTTTGTCGGAGAGCAGAGGGTGCCAGACTGGGGAGGCGTAGTTAATGGTGGTGCGTATAAATTGCTTGTAGATATCTATTGAGGTTTGTATGTTGTTTTTTATGTCTGTGTTGGCCACTGTTTTGAGGATGTTGAGTTTTCTGTTTGCGGCTGAGGTGGTATTTTGAATGTGCTTGGAGAAAGTGAGGTGAGTGTCAAATGTTAGGCCGAGAATCTTTGGGGTTTTGTTGAAGGGTATGGGGGTGTTGTTTAGTAGGACTTGTGGGTGGGTGTTGGATATGTGTTTGTCTGTTGTTATGAGGGTTATGGAGGATTTGTTTGGTGATGCCGTCATCCTGTTTTCTACTAGCCAAGTTTGGAGTTGTGTTAGGTAGTCTTGTGTGAGTGTTGTTGCGGTGGTGAGGTTTTTCGTGAGTGGTGGCAATAGTTATGTCGTCGGCGTATGTAGTGATGTGGGTGGAAGCTGTTTGGGGTTGTGGGAGGTATATATATAATATATATATATATATATATATATATATATATATATATATATATATATATATATATATATATATATATATATATATATATATATATATATATATATTATATATATATATTACTTATTTTAACAGAATAATGTAGCTGATCTTCATCCTTTTGTAAAATGTCCAACAAATCTTCTGAATGATGTTGCAACAAAAAGGATTCAAAAACATCTGGAAGTAAAATTTTGATTACATCTCTACTTAATAAAAACAATGTAAAAAAAACTCAAATACTGTATATATGAAGAAGAAAATTATATATATAAAATCAAAAAATAATTAAAAATATGATGTAAGGATTACAACTTCCAAGGAAAAACTGTAAAATATAAGTAAACTTAAAAATTTATTATACCAATATACAAATCAAAATAGTATACCTACGGTATATACTTATAATAATAAATTATAAATCATTATCATACAAATATACATTATGAGAATATATATTATATATATATATATATATATATATATATATATATAATATATTATTATATATATATATATATTATATATAATATATATTATATATATTCTCATAATGTATATTTGTATGATAATGATTTATAATTTATTATTATAATATAAATTATAAATCATTATCATACAAATATACATATGAGAATATATATATATATATATATATTATATATAATATATATATATATATATATATATATATATATATATATATATATATATACTGTATATATTATTAATTATAATATACTTCTTTCTTCCACACAACTATGGCTCCTTCTTGGAAAATACTTGACTAAAACTTTCATCTGTCCTCAATATTCTTGATATTTCTTTTTCTTATGATCTTTCTTGGAAGGATTACATTACTTCCCTTTCTATACCAGCTTCTAAGAGGAAGGGTGCTCTGAGGCACCTTTATGATTTTTTTTCACTAACCCAGTTGCTTGCTCTTTATAGGGGTGTTGTTTACCCCTGAATTGAATATGTCTTACACTGGGGTGGTTCTGCACATACAGTTTTCAAAAAGGTGGAGTCTAGAGCTTTTCATCTTATAAACTTTTATTTTCTTACTCTCTCCAATCTCTTTCTGCCTGTCAAATTGTTAAGTCACTCTCCCTATACTACTGCTATTACAACAGACACTGCTCTTCTGAACTCTCACATTGTATACCTTCTCCATTGAGAAGGGCTTTCACCACATGTCTTTTTATACAGTCTCATCCTTTTTCTACTCTGCCTAACTCTCTGGCCTCAGACTTAACCACTATGCTCAGTCTTACATATATTCTACTGATAAAGTCTAGAACACACTCCATTTGTTTTCCCAATTTCCTTTAACTTGCACACTTTCAACATCGTATATGGGGACATTTCTTTTTATCAGCACCACCATGATCCAACTTCTGTCATATTCCCACCTCAGGACTAAGGTATCTTCTACCACAACAGTATTTAATTAGCATCTAATTCTGTTACACTCCAACACTGGTAGAAATTGGTAGGCCTCTGGCCTTTGCCCAGCAAAGAAAATATATATATATATATATATATATATATATATATATATATATATATATATATATATATATATATATATATATATATATATAATTTCAAAAATATTAACATACCTCTTGCTCTTATTCTTTGTGGCATGATAAGTATAAAATCAATAAATTTAAGAACTAATGGGAAGTTTTCTAATCATATAGATATCTGAAAAATTTTATAATAATTAAATGAATATTCTACTATATATATATATATATATATATATATATATATATATATATATATATATATATATATATATATATATATCTTTTTTATTTATGAAATAAATATTAGGAAATAGTAATCAATGAGTATACCAATAGTTTTAAGCTTAATATAATTATATAATTATTGAGTTAAGTTAAATATTTATATGATTTTATTTAAATCTAAGACTAGTTATTTAAAGTAAATGATAATGTTCCTATTTTTATCACATTCTTAAATTAAAAATAAAAAAGTATAGAAAAATAGATAGTTAAAAGCCATATGGTTCTATCAAGTCTGTACCAGTCTAAATAAAGTAAGAATTTTACTAATTTTCCTTGAATGACTCATCTTAAATTCAGATTTTCATCAAGCAAATAATTAACCCTACATATGCAATTAGGAATTTAAGCTAAATTAAGAACAAATAAGTCAACTACTGTACATATATTAAAATGCAAAATCAAGTCACCAATACACCAAAGGTTTAACAGAAATGTACACATCAAAAGTAAGAGATTAAGATGAGACCAGAATCTAGATCTGATATTGGTCATTGTAGAATAGCCTCTATATATCCTAACACAATCTTTAAAAGTCTAGTTAATCATACAGTGTCATAACAGTCCAATGTTAGTAGAATGGGCTCTGTAACAAATAAGATTTCTTTTCCCCAGATATTGTTTTCTTAGGAGCTGCATAAACCAATTTCTGGTTTCCTCTTGGATCTGTAGCAAAAGTAGAAGCATTTAACTAATTATACCTTGATCACCCATATAATATTCAAAAGTGCTAGACCTGTGCTATCAATCATAAATAAACCATTCTCCCATCCTCTCACTCCCCAAAAAAGGATACAAAGCAAGTAATGTACTCCATATCTAACCCCCAATAAATTAAGCTTGCATTTTTTAAACATCCTCACAGATAGAGATAGAAGATTAAAAACTGCATGTTTTTCAGATTTAAAAATAAGATATTTTATCTATGCTCTATTTCTATTTTATATTACAATATCTTAGAGACCTACTAGGCTGTCAACATAATGACTTTTATAATTATTTTTACTATAAAATCGCACCTAAACATTGTTTATTTAACTTTACTGGGTTTTATTTATTTTCTTCAAATGTTCTTTTCAAATTTCCGAGACCCTGAATAGCAATTGACAGTCCAGTGTTGCCAACTTTTTATCAGAATAACGCTGTCTCATTGAAAATAGTGCTAAAAATGCTAAAATTCTGGTAAAAATCGCGAAATGCATTTCTAAATTTTATGCAATTAAATGCTTTATTGTATGATTAAGGGATGTATGTATAACTTTTTCGTGAAGACTAAAGTATGCAAAAATAATAATAATTTTGAGAACCTATGTTACTGCTACATAATTGAATTGATCTAATCAAAGACTAAATTTAAATTTTATATTTCATGTATCAGATTTAAGTCTTCATTAAAATAATGTGCAATCACATTTTTAACAATATTTGACATTTAGTACGATCAACGCTTAGTACTATTCAACCTAAGTTTGGTGACTTTACTGTCTGATATATTAGTTGTGTACAGGTCCAGTAAATAATCGTAACTGTTAAGGTAATTCATTCAGAAAGATAAATTCACAATACATCCTACTGAATTTTACATATACTCATCCATTCTTTTGTATTTGCAATTTTAATAAATTATCTATCTAGGTGTTTATTTGCATATTATTATTATTATAATTATTATTATTTATTATTATTATTATTATTATTATTATTATTATTATTTATTATCATTATCATTATTATTATTATTATTATTATTATTATTATTATTATTATTATTATTATTATTATTATTATTATTATTATTATTATTATTATATTATTATTATTATTATTATTATTATATTATTATTATTATTATTATTATTATTATATTATTATTATTATTATTATTATTATTATTATCATATTATTATTATATTATTATTATTATTATTATTATTATTATTATTATTATTATTATTATTATTATTATTATTATTATTATTATTATTATTATTATTATTATTATTATTATTTTTATTATTATTATTATTATTATAAACCTGGGTGAATCACAATATAGATGGATAGGGAGATTTGTAGGCAAAAAATGGGGATAAGTTCTTTTGCATTTGAGTTTAATATGGTTTAATTCAATCTTCAACGACTATTTTCTAATGAAGTTCGTGTCCTAGAAAGTTGTCTATTTTAAACATTAAGTTACCACGTCGTTAATTAAGCAATTTTTTTAACATATTATCGTTTTCCTGTAAACATTTTGTCAAAAAAAATAAATAAAGACAAATATAAAAATATTTATGATTATCAAAATAAGCCTTTGTTATTACGAAACCATTTTAAATTTATTTTACATTTTTTGCGGCAATAATATGGATTCCAGTCCTAAATATGTAACGTTGATCCTAAACTTTGATTGATCATAGTACCGTACATTGATCTAAATCACTAGTAATTCTTTTACTATGGGTGAATAGGTCAAAGCTTTTGAACAGCTCGTTTGTACTTTATACCTTGTTAATAGTTGCTTCATATTATTCGTTGGAAAAATTTTATTTAAATATATCTTAAAAAGATACTATAATTCAAATAAAATTGTGGGTACGAGTAATATTGTATTAATATAATTTTAATTACCCTGTATCTAAAATCTAACCATTATACTTTTAATGAGAACTTCCCGCGAAACTGTGTTTCATTTTGTATTTTGCAATAGCTTACCGAAAACTCAGGCAATCTATAGCCTAGGCATACTGGTATAGTGGAGTGGTAATGGAAAAGTTAAAAAAGGGTTAAAGAATAAGAACAAGTAGAAGCCTTGAACTTCTATATCTACTTAGATAAATGATGACTTTTTTTTTTAATGACTATGCAACTCAATTTGAAAGTGAAACAGTCCCTGAGTTCTCAAGAATTTTAATTTAATCCATAATGACAAAATTAACCTAACTTCTTAAGTTGTAACTATTTAGGATATTGAAAATCTCAAATTTTTGTACTTTATCCAATTTTTATGTAATTTTCAGAATAGATGTATTTTGGAGGAGATAAAAAAAAAAAAAATGTCATTTCGGTATATTTCATTATACAAAACAGTTTATCTTGTTAAAGTTTGAATATGGCCAATTTAATCAGTAGAATTTAATGAACTAAGCAACATTTATTTGGGGTATTTTAAAGTGATGAGATGATTAATCATCATCAAAATCAGTATATTTTTTCTCAGTTGTCATTTTCAATTTTCTGCCAATTATTTTGCTGATTAATTTATATTTTATATATATTGACTTATAATTCTCTCTCAGCTCCACCTTTGGTAATTCTTTAGAGACAAGGGCCCAAATTTTTTGTCTATTAATGAAAATTAAATGGGATTTTTTTTTTTTTTTTTTTTTTTTTTTTTATAAGGAAAAAAATTTTTAAAAAATAAAAAATTAAAAACTAATAAAAATTATTTTTTCAATAGATCGTATCAAAAGATTGTCTACTGAAAATATATGCCATGCTATTACAAGAGAAACTGTCCTTTGACTATTTTGACCAGGTTGCTATTATGAGTAGATTTTAAAAGATCTTGAAGCTAAAAATGGAAATAATAGTTAAAATTTGTAAATATATATATATAAGGATGCACTGATTAATTGGCAGATAATCGGTAATTGGCCTAATCAGCCATATTACCAATTAATTGTTAATTGGCTATTGACACAATTGATCGGCCAATTGCTTAAATCCTTTACCAGAACAAACCAACCTTTACAAGACCATTTCATAACTGCCAAGTTAATTATCAGATAGTTTCGACACAGTAATAAATAACAATGCCAATATAATTTTCAAAATTGTTAGTCATTTTGTGCCTGGCTACTATTATGGCTTTTTTTTTTTTTTTTTTTTTTTTTTTTTTTTTTTTTTTTTTTTTTTTTTTTTTTTTTTTTTTTTTTTTTTTTTAAAGAAAACATTCATAAATTATGAAACATTAACATATTATAATTGACTCATTGTTAATACAAATACATATATACAAATTGCATAAAAATACTACTAAATTTTGGCAGTCTTCATTGTTTTCTGTTTATATTGTTGCCTCTTCAATTCATGTTGTCTTCTATCTCAGCTCTCAAGCTCATCAGTATTTAAAGTTCAATACTCTTAAGTTATAATGCAGAAACATAAGAGTTTCCCCATTTTCAGGATACAGCCTATTCCTTGTAGGTTCATAGATATTACCACCTGTACTAAAGAGTCTTTGACTCTCAACAGATGATGTTGGTGCGCTTAAATATTTTAAAGCCAAATTGCTCAATATTGGTAAAGTTTCCTCTGTGTTTTTCCACCAAAGAAATGGGTCTTCACTTCTTTGAAGTGTTGGTAGAGTTAAATATTGATCCAGTTCCTTTGCGCATCTATGAGTAACAGATTTACTCCTCTTGAGTTTGGGTTGCACATCTGTTGTACTTGCAATGTCTAAGTCTGAATTTATTTTCATAGGCTTATTTGACTCAAAATCATCTAACAGTTTTGAAAGGGAAACAGTTTTAGGTACACTTTCATAAGTTTCATTATCTTGATCATCATTAGAAGAGCTGTCTCCTGTTTGACTATCAATAGAATTTATCTCAGATTGATGTTCTACAATATCTATAACCCATTTCTTAATAGTGTCTTCTTTAATGTCATCCTTTTTGAAATTTCAATTTAAATCTGGGATCGAGAAAAGTAGCCAAGCACAGAAATTTTTCATTTATGTATGATGCAAATCTTTTTTCAGTTGATGCACTGAATTCTTCAACAGTTGAAATAATTCCACTAAATTCACCAGTAGGTTTGGTAGCTTTTAATAGAAATAATCTGAGAGCTAATATTGTAGGGATTATCATTGATATAGTTGATGTTCTGTTACTTGATTCTTTGCTGATGTCTTCAAATGGACTTAATAACTGGACAACTTTTTCAACAATTGTCCATTGGTAACTTGATAAAGTTGGAATGTTATTGTCAACAGCATACATTATAAGAGCTTTTCGCTGTTCTAAATTTCTTTTCAGCATATAATATGTTGAATTCCAACGAGTAGACACATCTTGAATCAGTTTTGTTTGTCTAATTTAAGCTGCTCCTGGATTTCAGTTAATTTGCTAATCGCTAATGGAGAATGATTAAAGTGTGAGACTATTTTTCTGCTAATTGCAATTATATTGCTCACAGCCTTTTGCGAATATATTGATTCATTTACTAAAAGTTGCAATGTGTGTATGAAACATGATAGTGACTGTACACCACACTCCCTCATACCACCAACCATATTTGCGGCGGAATCTCGTAGTACAAGAAAAATTTTGTTGGAGATCTTATACTCATTCAGAACAATGTGTAGTTGTTCACTTATTATTTCAGCTGTATGTGAACCAGGGAAAGGAACAACTCTAAGCACAGCTCTACATTGTTCAAACTCATCTGAAAGCCAATGGCCTGTCACACTCAGAAATGGAGCATTATTTGTTGAAGCTGTCCAAATGTCTGTGGTCAAAGAAAGACTGCTAATTTCATCGAGCGATGTCTGAATTTTTGCTTTTACTTTCATAAATATATCCGGGATTATTTTGTCTGTGAAATATTTTCTTGATGGAATTCTGTAATTAGGACAGAGTTTTGCAATAAGCCTTTGGAATCCAATGTCAGATGTTAAAGAATATGGTTGAATATCAACAGCTATTATTTCTCCTATCAAATAATGTATCTCTTGGGACTTGTGATCGTTAATATTCCAAATTTTACTCTTTTCTAAAACTGATTGTATAGTTGGTTGAACTTTTTTTGGAGGCTCATAGTTGCTGCAACTTGCTTCTGAAGTACTTGGCTGTGACCAATCATATTGCCTTTTCAGCTTATCCTTTTCAGCTTTTGCTTCATCTGAATGAATTTTCTTAATGTGGTTCAACATATTTGTCATTGTATAACTTTTTGCAGATTTGCCACCTCTTGATATGGTGGCTTTACATAATTTACAAATACATTTACTGTTATCCTTAGGATGAACATCAAAATACTTCCAACAATAACTGGTTGACATACTGCTTTCGTTATAAAGTGTAATTAATATTTAATTATTTATATCTCTATAATCAAGATTCTAGAATCTAAAGTTATCTTTAAAATTTTAAATTTTTATTTTTTAATATATCTGAAAAGTAAGCAATGAAAATGATTTACATTAATAATGAACACATGCATAGTTATTAGTAATAAATAATAATGTTGATAAGTGCTTTTTCTCAGTATTAATTTAAATTAATAAAAAGTAATAATTTATTATTAATTAATTAATAATAACTCATTACTTATTAGGTGTCATTGATGAAAGGCTGATTAATCGATAATCAATAATCAGCTACTTGGCCTATTGGTACACCCCTAATATTAATATTCACAACCATTTGTACAAAACTTTTAAACTAAACTGCAGTATTTTTACTCAGCAATCTAATGCAATAAAGCTATATTTGTTAAATATTTTTACAGTTTGGGTTTTGTACACTCTTAATTTATTCTTTTGCAGATAAAACATTTATATAGAAATTTTAAATTTATATGTGCCAAATGTCGTACAATCCATTAAGTCCGGATGACCACCATTCTTTTCTTCAGTTGCCTTCACCAATAATTACTAGAAGAACAAGGACTAATTCAACGTAAGTAGTATCTATTATATTTCGTTTTTATTGAGAATTTACATATTCTTTTGTAATTTCCATTTTATATTTGTTGCTCAAAAAATGTTTTTCTTTTTTTTTTTAGCTTTGTAATTGTTTAAGTACACTGGAACTTATATTTTAAAGTATGTAAACTTTGCTTTTCCAAAAAATAGTTTAGATATATATATTTTCATTGTAAGAGTTTAGGCATATTTCCTCATTGGTAAAAAAAAAAATATATATATATATATATATATATATATATATATATATATATATAATATATATATATATATATATATATATATATATATATATATATATATATATATATATATATATATATATATATATATATATATATATAACCCTAACCTAGGAGATAACATTTTTCATTATCCTTGGAAAATCAGATTAGTAATACCTAACCAAAGGTAAAGTTTGCTATTTATTCTTGCTGAACAGGTAATAATATTAATTAAATTTATTCTTAATAGTATTGGCCCTTCTTTAGTGTTCCAACCATATGGGTTGCTCACATAATCAGTTGAAATGATTCAAATCTCAATTTTACATCATTTTTCATACCTCATTTATTATTGCTTGATTGGTTATTTGTCATCCTAGGCAACTTCACAATTTGCCCATCTCTTAAAATATAGCCCTGAATATGTGAATATTGAGGAATTGTATACACCTTTCTGCAAACTATAATGTATTAAAGAATATTTTGTAAACCAATTTTTACTTGTCCATTAAAGTAAATTAGCTTGTGAGTTGAACCCACAAGTTGGAATCCCAAAATCCAAGGGTGCAAACCACAATCACAAGACGTGTGAAACCATGCATAAGATAATGAATATGGAAAAACTTCACTATAATATATCTACAGTAATTGAAAATTACTGTGGATATATTTGTACTTGTATATTGAAAATTGTCAATATTAATAATTTAAAAAAAAAAAGAAAAACTTATTTAAGAAATTTTGGATAATATTTTCCAAATGTTTAAGAGTATGTATCGGGTAATTAAATTGGCAAAAACCTTATAAAAATATTAAAAAACATATTACTTATGAAGAGTAAATAGTATTTATATTCTTTCAGATGTGAAATTGCGAAAAACAATCCTGAAGTTAAAGGAAAGATAAAATATTTTTGTAGACAAAAAGGCCATGGATTTATTGCACCCGATGAAGGTTCACCTGATTTATTTGTCCATATTTCAGAGAGTAGGTATATATATATATATATATATATATATATATATATATATATATATATATATATATATATATATATATATATATATATATATATATATATATATATATATATATATATATATATATATGGTGTTTTCCTTCTACTTTAACTGCTTGCATAGTATTATTATTATTAAATTTGGATTGTTATTTTTATTAGTATTAGTATTATTTATATTGGTTTCAATAAAGCAAATTATATTGTTATAAACAGAGCCTGGGAGTTTTTATTCAAAATTAAATTTATAGTACTGCTGGAGTCAAGAGTTTGGGAAAAAGTATTGACTCCAACTCTAATTTCAGTAATTCCATTTGGGAAACACTAGTGGCAAAATCTTTTTTATTTTCAACATTTTGGGTAAATTCTAGTTTTTAAATCAAAAGTGAAGACCCCAAATCTAGTTGATTTGAATATTTTTATAGTAAGTGCAAATGGAAAATGTTATGTGTAAATTTTAAGATAGATGATGATAAAGATCTATGAAGCCAGAATTAGATTTTACTTGTTTGAATAAAAACACCAAAAAGTGCATCAAATTTGAAAAGACATTTAGAGCACTTTCAACCTAAAAATTTTGGAAGTTGTTATTGAGAAAGATGAACTGCATTTAAATCTTTCAGCTATATTAAAGTTAGCCAAAGAGAAATCAACTTTCCTATCTTACTGATCTATGGCCTTCTGCTCTTAGGGACGACTGGAAGTCTTGTGTGGTGGCGCTTGACATATCCTTGGTGTGGCATGCGTCGCTTCTCTTTAAGCTCCCTTCCTTTGGGTTTCTTCCTCCTCTTTGCTTACTCATGTCTAGTTTCCTCTCAGATCGCTCCATATCAGCACTTGTTGATGGAGTGACTTCTTCTTTGCCTATTAATTGTGGTGTTCCTCAGGGTTCTGTTCTATCTCCTACTTTATTCTTACTTTTAATCAACGACCTTCTCAGCTGTACTTCTAACTTTGTTCATTCTTATGCCGATGACTCAACTCTCCATTCCACTACTCATTTCAAATCTGCTCCCTCCTTTGCTTCTAGAGTTGCTTCTCGTCTTTAACTTTCCGATTCCATTCTTGCCTATCTGGATGGGATTCCTGGTAGGACCATCGCAACCTTGTGAAATTCAACTCTTTGAAAACTCATCTTCTTCACATCTCTCTCAGAAAAACACCTCTCAACTTTCCTGTCTCCTTCGACGGCTCTCCCGTCTCACCTCTGAACAACATAAATTATTTTAGGTCTGAACATAAACAGTAAATTATCTTGGAAACCTCATATCACAACCCACTGGGTGATAGGAAGGGCCAGACCATTTTATTTTGCTCCGTTACCCTTTGGTTCGTTCCTTTTCACCTTCTCAGAGGGTTTGTAGTGTACCCTCATCTCATTGAAGTGTCTATGCTCCTATTACCTCTCCACCCCATTTCTTCGCATGTTCCTACAAATTTACAAGAGCTTATTTATACATTACTTTTTTAAACAAATCAAAATGACGAAACGAAAGTTGCATTGGAGATGATTGGAGGGGCGGCATCATAAGAATACCACTCATCCACCTCTCACGTCATCATCACTTGGGAGTTGGCGGCCTCCGATGTTGGGATGGTTCCACCAAGAACTCGCTTCCGGGTTGCCACGGTACACTCTTTGGTTCGTTCCTTTTTGCGTTTCACCTTCTCAGAGAGTCTCTAGTGTATCCTCGATCCTTATTGGAGTATCTATGCTTCCACTACCCTCCCAATTCGCATATACCCCCACAAATTTACAGGCTCTTACTCGTACATTACCTTTTATTTATAAAAAAAATTGGCTAAATATATATATATATATATATATATATATATATATATATATATATATATATATATATATATATATATATATATATATATATATATATATATATATATATATATATATATATATATATATATATATATATATATATATATGACAAATTTATTGTGGAAGATTTTTAATTTGAGATATAACTTGTTTTTTTCACAGCATTGAAGGAGAATATGTTCCTTTAAAGGGCGATGAGGTAACCTACCGTCTTTGTCCAATACCTCCGAAACGAGAAAAGTTTCAAGCAACTCATGTTAAAATCATTAATTTTACCCCCGAAGTTCATCAACGATGGGATTGTCCACCAAATGAATAATTTTAAAGTTCTTCCTAACCTTTAGATAAGTTTTTAATTTTGAATGATTTTTTTTCTTTTCTTTTCGGATATTCATGATAGGATTTTTTTTCTTATTTTTAATGAATGTTAAATGTTATTATTTTTCTTTCGAAATCGTTAAAATTTTGAACAAAATGAATTAATGGAATGTATTTTTATGATAATAGATGTTAGTTTTGTAATGTAAAAGTACGGAAATCAGGTTCATATGTAAATATATATATATATATATATATATATATATATATATATATATATATATATATATATATATATATATATATATATATATATATATATATATATATATATATATATATATATATATATATATATATATATATATATATATATAATGTCCAGCTCTTCCGTGAATATTTTAAGAATATATAAACGTTGAATCTCGTCTCAAGAAAATGCTCAAAAAAATTATTTTAAAGATTGTTCCATAACACACTTACCATCAAGTAATGTTGGTAATTTTAAGAAAATTTTACATTCAAATTTTGTTTACAACATGGCAAGAACTGAAGGAGACTGTCAACTGTATTACTATTAGTAACTATTACCACTTTTAATCAGATTTTTTTTTTTTAATTGGTGCACTTAAGAATATTTAAATACAAAATGATTTTTGCATCATTACAAACTGTAAATCTAATTTTTTGTGATAAGAGAAGTACACTATATATAAAAAAAAAAGTAGTATTGCTATTATTTGCCATAATTTCTTGTTTTATCTTCAAATAATATATTTTTTTCTCTCAAAAATTATTAGGATAGTTTTATTTGCTACTGGCAAAGTAAGTCACACATTATAACCAAGAATAATTATAAAGATTCATTGACTTTTTACTTCACATTTTTAAAAATTAAATTAGTAAATGCTTCCTTAGACCAATCAAAAATATTTACTCTCAAATTTGAATCATTTTATAATATACAGTACATTCCTAGTAATAGTTTTATTCACTTATTTCATTTTTATATATATATATATATATATATATATATATATATATATATATATATATATATATATATATATATATATATATATATATATATATATATATATATATATATATATATATATATATATATATATATATATATATTCACTTTGTCACTAAAGGAATATTTAAATCAAATCTTTTAACACTTTCTCATTCACTGCTTCATTTTCCTGTTATTGACTTTAGCAGAATTCAGCTTCATTCACCGAAACTACATAGATGCTAGTGAAGACCATGGCTTACCAACACTGAAACACCTATATAAAGAAACTACTGCATTTTCAGAACTGAATCGTCTTGAGCAACTTTTTTTTTTTTTTTTTTTTTATTTTATTTTTTTTTTTTTTTTTTTTTTTGAAGAAACAAGATCTATTTAATTATGACACATTTAAATGAGAAGTTTGCGCATCCTCATTGAAAAATATTATCTCAAATTTTTTTGGTTTATGATTATTTTATATAATGTTTTTATATGCTGTCTTTCATCACTAAATTTATATATATATATATATATATATATATATATATATATATATATATATATATATATATATATATATATATATATATATATATATATATATATATATATATATATATATATTATATATATATATATATAAGATTAAAATAATGCAACAAGGTGTGTAGTTAGTCATTTATGTTTCTAAGATGAATATTATGTATTTTGTCAAATGATATTTTCTTAATTTTCTATTTTTCTATTTTTTTTTTTTTTAAATTTTTTTTTTTTTTTTTTTTTTTTTTTTTTTTTTTTTTTTTTTTTTTTTTTATTTTTTATATTATTTATATATATATATATATATATATATATATATATATATATATATATATATATATATATATATATATATATATATATATATATATATATATATATATATATATATATATATATATATATATATATATATATATATATATATATATATTATAAGGCTCGCATGGAAATAAAATAAATATTAAATATTGTTTTTCTCTTCACATATATATATTTTATCTCCTCTGGTGAGCAAAGGCCTACCAATTTCCACCAGAGTTGGAGAAAGAAATCTGGTGGTTAATTTCTGACATGTATCGATTCACGGCTTTTAAAAGTGTGGAGGTTGAAGGAAGTTGTTAAAACGGGTAAAGGGAATGTGTTTCAGACTTTAAAAAAAAGGTACTTGTAAGAGTGAGCATAGCCGTTAAGTCTAGGGTCAGAGAGTTGGACAGGGGAGTGATGAGACTGTGTTGAAAATCGTCTCTCTCGAGCCCTTCTCAATGGAAGAGTTTTGTGACGTGAGAGTTCATTATATAAATCATAACGGCAGTGTCCGTTACGATAGCGATAGAATAGAGAGAGTGATGCAGCAATTCAACAGGCAGAAGGAGATTTGAGAGAAAGAGCAAAAGATTTTATAAGACGAAAATCCCTAGACTCCACTTTTCCAAGAATAGCTGTTTTTTTAAAATCACACCAGCTGTGTGAGACATTACATGCAGGGGGCAAACAACAACTCTTATAAGTTTTTTTTAAGTTAAGAACAAGCAACCAGGGTGGCGTAAAAAAAATCATGACTCCTCAGGACACCCAACCTCTTGGAAAGTTATTTGAAAATAGAAGTAATGTGATCCTTCCAAGTAGGATCACGAGAAAATTAAGCCTAGAATATTGAGGAGAGATGAAAGTTTTAGTAGAGTGTTTTCGAAGATGTTATAGTTGTGTGGAAGGTTGTGTCGAGTAAAAAGATGGAAGAATTGAGGCATTGAAATTGACCATGTTTTCTCTACCCAAATATGAACTACGAGAAAGATCAGAGGTCAGTTGTTCCAAGGCTACGTACTCTTCTTGCCTCAATTAACTGCTGTCGAGAAGGGCGTCTTTTAAAGTGAAAGGAGTAATGATGGGTGTAGGTAGGAGTGGATAGGTGATGAAGTAAATTTAGAGAACATCATTAATGAAAAGTAGAAAAAGTTTGGGATAGAACAGATCCATAAGGACTATCATTATTTATAGATTTAAAGGAAGAACAGTGGCCGTCTACATGAGAAGTTGTAGAACGACCAGAAAAAAATCGGAGAGAGGATAGATTCCGAAAGATTGAAGTTTTGAAATCAAATCTTTGTGCCAGACTCTTTCGATACGTTTAGTACTTCAGCGAAAGATTCACAGAAGAGCGGAGCTACCAAGATTAAGAAAGAAGAACAGTAGAGCGTTCTTTACGAAAGCCATACTGTCGATCAGAGATAAGATTAAAAGAATTGAGGTGATTCAAAATCTTTCTGTTAAGGTTAGACTCGAAAACTTTAGAAAGAACGGAGGCTAAAGAAATAGGACGAAAGTTGAGAGATCCGCCTTCTTCGACGCAGGCTGAATGAGCTAATGTTTCCAGCAAGAAGGGGAGGTTGAAGTAGAGAGACAGAAACGAAATAGTTTACAAAAAGCAAGGTGCAAACTCAGAAGCACAAGTTTTGAAAACCGAAGGAGGAATACCATCAGGATTATACGCATTTTTAGTGTTAATTGCTGAGATAGCAGACATGACGTCTTCAGAAGAAATTACAATATTAGGCATAAATGAGTTGGAAGGGATTGAAAGTGGAGTAATTGCTCCGGAATCGTCTAAGATAGAGTTAGAGGCAAAAGTTTGAGCGAAGGTTCATCTTTAGTTGAAGGTAAAACGGCGCGCGCAGTTGTACATGCCATCAGATGATACTAGAGGAGGAACCAAAGTTAGAGTTGACATTTTTTGAAAAAGGGCAAGAGGAAGAGAAGCCAAAAAGATTATTGCAGTTACAACAGAGGTTAGAGTTTTTGGTGTCACGAAAAATAGATTTGGCATAATTCTAGGATAAAATACAAGTTGAATGAATTTCTGGGGTTTAAAGACGACTGTTAATCCCTGAAGGTAGCATTTCTGCGACTGATTACACGAGAACAATTAATATTTAAGTTGATTTAATTAATCACACCAAGGTTTGTTAGATTTAGTTGAAGGAAAAGAATATGGAATGTACGCCTCCATGCCAGAGGGAATCACCTCGCGGTTATGAGATCAACACATTCCGAGGGACCCCTCCCACAGAAGCAGCAATAATTCCATGGGAAATCAGAGAAGTACAACCGCAAGTCGGACCAGTTAGCAGTACCGAAATGACAGAATCGTCTCCTCTCCGATATATGCGTAACTAGGAGGAGGCAGGGGGCTTTGCCCTCCAAGAATTTTCAGTCAGCACAATTCAAAATTGAAATATTTCTTATATATATATATATATATATATATATATATATATATATATATATATATATATATATATATATATATATATATATATATATATATATATATATATATATATATATATATATATATATATATATATATATATATATATATATATATATATATATATATATATATATATATATATATATATATATATATATATATATATATATATATATCTTACTTTTTAATTATATTATTATTATTATTATTAATTATTATTATTATTATTATAGATATAAAAAATTTCTACGTTTAATTATCGATAATAAACGTCAAGCATAGACTATGACGTCAAGTCACATATATGGACCAAAGTTTACCCATGGACTATGTCAAGTCCTTAGACTTTAACTACAGTTAAAGTCTATGGTCAAGTCAATACAGTATGGCAACCTGGCAAACTAGCAAATTGCAAAAAAGACTGATGGAGAGCATCACCATAGTATAGAGGCTTCACGATCTCTCATTACAAGTGTTTTATTTATGGAAAAAATGGAACATCAGAGAGCTTAACTAATCTTGTACTTGTGATGGGTTGAAGGGCAGTATTTTGACTGTTTGGAGGGACAGCAAATGACCTTAGTTGGTGATGTCCGCTCAGAAATAAAATAATTTAAAAAAAAAATGAAGAGCGCCTCCAGCTCTCGGAGCAAGCGGTTTGCTTGCTCTAAACTGGTGGTGGCCTGAAGGGCAGTTTTTTGTCTGCCTGGAGGGACGGCATATGACCTCGTAGTTGAAATCCGCTCTCAGAAACAAAACAAAAAAAAAATGTACCACATCGAATGGTTGTCAACAGGCAGTTAGTGGACAGTAGTTTTTTCATTTTGAGTAATGTTTAGTTTTTATTTTATTTTTTTAATTTTTAAAAAATAAGATTGTTTTTGCAAGCTTTATAAGGCTTCTAATAATGCATTAAATATAAGATTGTTTTTCCAAGCTTTATAAGCTTCAAATAATGCGTTTATATATATTTTGTATTTGTAGTTTTAATAGAGGAAAAATACAAACTGAAAATATGGAAAAATAAAATTACCAAACTTAACCCAGAAATAGAAACGGTACTGATAGGTATACTGCCGTGAGGGCAGGCATGAAATTGTTTTTTTTTTTTCTTAAAAGATTATGATGTTTAAATAATTTTTTCAATGAAAACAATTCACAGAATGATAGTAATTGCAACAGCAATAATAAAGTTATGATTGTGAATTATTAGAATTATAAGGCAAGATATTGGTATGATTGTAGTTTATTTATAAGATGTGGGGATCAGTTGCCCATGTGGTGTAATTCCCCTGACTGTCACTGCCAAGGTTTGATACCAGAGTGCCTGAATGTAATTTTTTTTATTTTTTATTAGCCCTCTCTTAGATTGAATAGTAGCTGTTTTTACTAAGCTTCTCAAGTTATATATATAAAGTAAACATTATTTTACACCTTTAAATATATATTTTGCATTTTAATTATAATTTTATTCACTGGACTAAATTGGCCCATATGGATTGAATTACTCCACTTTATGGTATATATATATATATATATATATATATATATATATATATATATATATTATATATATATATATATATATATATATATATATATATTAGCTTGCATAGTACAGCTAATTGGTTCCAGTAACATCCTATACTGTTTGAAACCAGACTATTCAAAGAATGTAAGCTATAGGAAAAATAGTAATTTTTGGATTATTGATATCTGTATTAATGATGATTGCTTGCTTGAAATGAATAATAAAATGATATGAATGAATATTAAAATGATAAATAAATTTAAAAACTTTTATTAATATATTATTGAACAAAAAAAATATTTAACATTCTATACTGTTTGAAACCAGACTATTCGAAGAATGTAAGCTATAGGAAAAATAGTAATTTTGGGATTATTGATATCTGTATTAATGATGATTGCTGTGCTTGAAATGAATAATAAAATGATATGAATGAATATTAAAATGATAAATAAATTTAGAAACTTTTATTAATATATTATTGAACAAAAAAAAATATTTAAAGATTTCATTTTTTAATAGTAAAAATTTGCAATATTATAGCTTGAACTGGTTTCTTTTTTAGCTTCTTCTCTTCATACCAAAAAAGGGTGATCATAATTTTAAAAAATTGAAAATGATAATTGTAGCATGGCTAGTTGAATACTGAGTAGTAAACATTGTATGTCTAGTGCAGTTATTGTAAAATGCAGGCTCTAAGCAGAAAGTATGCTTACATTTTTCACTTATTATAAAAAATTTAAATTTTAAAATTAATAAGCCATACTATATTGAAACAAGACTAATTGAAGCCATACTATGCAAGGTAAATTGCATATATATATATATATATATATATATATATATATATATATATATATATATATATATATATATATATATATATATATATATATATATATATATATATATATATATATTAAATTTTTGTTTTTTTATTTTATTTTTTTTGGTATTTATGAGTATGTGATAACTAAAGCTCTTCTCATATTTTCAGAATTTTAAGATACACACACACCACAGCTTAGAGACTACTCATTCTGAAAATATTCTTATTAAATACCTCCTTATAGGAAATGACAGTGTCTATATTCCTCTAAAGAAAGAAATATCCTGATTGTATTTTAAAAATGGCTCCTCGTATTCAGAGACTTTCTTCCCCAGTAAAATCAAAACTTAGATCTGGAGTTAATATTTCATCCGTTAGTCAGTGTGTTGAAGAATTGGTAAATATTTTTTATTATTTTTTTATATTTAAAAAAAAAAAAACGTTGATTTATTTTTTCAAAGTGTCTAAATAATCACATGTGACTTCATGTATATATATATATTAGTGATTATTTTGATATTGGTAAATATATATGCAGGGTATATTAATTATTAGGTTAAACCAGAATAACAGTTATTAGTAAAATTTGGTCAGTTTAGTAATACGTAAACTAAAATATTAGGTTGGAAAACATAGTAGAAAGAAATACTGAGAAAATTGATTCAAAGGTAATAACCATTCGAAGCCAAAAAAAAAAAGTTTTATTTATATATCATAATATAACATACTTTGGCAAATATAATCAAATTACTGTTTTTGACCATCCTGATTAGTTTATTAAAATAGCTAATTTAGTATTAAGATTTGATTTCTGCTCTTTCAGAACTTTATACTAATTTTTTAATAAAACATTTTAATCTCATGAGCATTCTATTTAAGGAGAGAAACTTTTCTAGGTAGTTTTTACGTAGTGTCCGCAAGTGGGATTGAATTGGCATCCCCAAGCACTTGAGTCAATCATTTTTCTCTTGTAGTTCATAAAATACCCCTTTTAAGTTTGCAGCCAGCTTCGTTAACTGTACCTTTTCTGCTTATCAACTTCTACACTCTCTCCTTCCTGCTGAAAGCTTGTTCTTATTCAAATAAATTAAAACCTATCACACACTATTACTATTTTGTTCTAATTTGTTGATTTTCAAAGTTTTATCTACTTAACCTGATAATTTGGGAAACAATTTCTAATCTTATTGAGAAGCTTTCTACTTGGGGTATTTTCCCTTTTCTTTGCAATTTCCAGTTTTCCCCTTTTCCTTATTCTCTGCTTTTTCTCTTTTTCCCCATTCTTTTATGTTTTGGTGATTCTTTAACTGTGAGACTTAATAACAAAAGCTTTCTGGGACCTTATATCTAATTTCCTCTACGCTTGCTCTGTAGCAGCTGTTGTAGATAGTAACCATTCATCCGTTTGACTTATCAAGTAATGTTCTTTATAGCTATGTATTACCTGTCACTTCAGTACCTGTCTTATATTACAGTTTTTATTTTGAAAAGCATAACATATCTGTATATTAGCTGTGCCATACACTCTGCACCTCATGAAAGAGCGAAGTCCTGGGTTCTTCATATTTTTTAGGCAATAACATATTGGTTATGTCCAATTTTAACATGCCAACCGAATTACACATACTCTATCTGGCTATTACGATAAACACTATTCTTCTGAATGCATCCCTTTGCCTTTGAAAAGAGCTCTTTTTAATTCATCTTATTATTCAAACTCAACTTTTCTCTGTTTAGAAGTCCCTGCACCTAGACTACGTCATTATGTATGGTTATTTAAAACTTTCTTCCTTTGACTTAAATATTTCTTATATCGTGTATCAGGATATGTTAAACTTTTCCTTTGACATTAGTTTGAATTTATTTTCCATGCACTGTAGGATGCTGTGTGGGTTCCCCACCCATTCACATCAGAGGTTTTGTATAAATGAAAAAAAAATATGTACAGAAGTTCACCTGAAATGATAAATTTACCTGCATAAGGTATTCTGAAAAAATTGTAAAAGTACATTATTATGAAATTTCACTTGGATGTCAGTCCCAAATCTGTTTTGTCATAGGTTAATATATACTTTTTACATAACCTATAGAGAAAGACTATGCATGCATGTAGCTGTCACCTATTTTTTTTCTTAGGTATTAAATGCAGTTGACAGTGGAGCAACAAATATTGCCGTTCGTGTTGACTTAAGTATATTCCGAATTCAAGTGGTTGATAATGGCGTTGGCATCTCAGAGCAGGATATGAAACTAATTGGTACAAGGTATTGTGTTCATTGATGAAATATTTATGTATACCTAAGAGTTAAATATGTCTGTTTTTAAGAAAATAACATTTATATTATTAATACCTCATTTTATGAGTTTTTAATAAAAATACCCTGTATTTCAACATTTCACTTGCCATTTCACCTGTGAAAAAATTGACATCTGATCTTTAAATGGTTAATGAAAATCATATATACTCGTATATATATATATAATATATATATATATATATATATATATATATATATATATATATATATATATATATATATATATATATATATATATAAAGATTCTCGGCCTAACATTTGACACTCGCCTCACTTTCTCCAAGCACATTCAAAATACCACCTCAGCCGCAACCAGAAAACTCAACATCCTCAAAACAGTGGCCAACACTGACATACACAACAACATACAAACCTCAATCGCAATCTACAAACAATTTATACGCCCCACCATCAACTATGCCTCCCCCATCTGGCACCCTCTGCTCTCCGACCAAAACTTAACGACACTCCAAATAACACAAAATAAAGCCCTTCGCACCATTACCGGCTGCACACCCACAACCCCTCAACAACACCTTCATAACGAAACCAAGATACTACCTATAAGGAACCACCTCGAAATGATAGGCACCCAATTTTATGCAAAAACTCGTTTACCCACACACCCTTGTCACAAAACTCTCCTCCAACCTACCAAACAAAGACTAAAACAACCTCCATCGTCCACCGGAGCCTTTTACAAACAGATCCTAAATCTCATTCCCCCTCCTCCCCCCAATACTACAACAACCAAACATATACACACTCAACTAACACATTCATACATGATCAACAGACCTCCAAACAACATCCTAAACGAGCCCCCTCCCGAAATAAACCCCGACTCCAACAACCTCCCAAGACACTTACAAATCTCACTAGCAAGATTAAGATGCGGGCACCACCCTAACTTACAACATTACAAACACAAATTCAATTTAAACCAGGCAACATCTTCCACTTGTACCAGATGCAAAAGGGCCCCGGAGACCGTGGATCACTTTCTTTTAGACTGTCCTTCCAACTGTCGCCCCAAAATCTTCTGGGGCATCACTTCTTTGGAAGATCTCTGGACGAGACCGACTGCGGCGGGAGGCTTCATTAGCGAAGTGTGGCCGCCTCAACAAGGGGTGGTCAGGGGGTGAGAAGGTAAAAAAAAAAAAAAAAAAGTATATATATATATATATATATATATATATATATATATATATATATATTATATATATATATATATATATATATATATATATATATATATATATATATATATATATATATATATATATATATATATATTTTATAGGTATACAACAAGCAAATGTCATAGCTTAGAAGATTTAAAATACAAGATCAATCAATATGGGTTTAGAGGTGAAGCATTAGCAAGTATTGTAGAAATGTCAGGAATTGTTGATATCTCATCACGTTATAAAAACTCATCTAAAACCCTTGAGAAGCTTTTTACATATGGAATAGCCAAGTCTCCCACACTATGTAAGTATAATAAACCTAGTTGTGGCACTACTATTACCATTCAAGATTTTATGTATAATATGCCTGTTCGAAGAAAATCCATCAAAGAATCAATCGATATTGAAGTAATGAAATCAAATATTGAACGAATAATGCTAGTCTCACCTAATATTGCAGTTACTTTTAAAAATGAAAGAGTCGGGTGTAATATTTTAGAAATTCGTAAATGCAAGTCTTTGCTCGAAACTTTTCTTCAATTATTTGGCAGTGAACATGAAAATAATATGTCAGAAGTTTGTCATTCTTTAGATCAATTTAAAATTACTGGTTATATTAGCACTCAACCTCATCAAACAAAAAGATTTCAGTTTGTTTACATAAACAAGCGATCAGTTTTGCAAACTAAGATCCATGTCTTATTGAATGACCTCTTAAGTCGCTCATCAATCATAAGAAGTAAAGTACTCCCAAATTCAACTTTTCCTGGACCAGGGAAGGTTCCTTCAAGTCCTCCCAAAGGCTTAAAATTTTATGGTATTTTTGTTTTGAACATAACGTGCCCTAGAAATGAGTATGATATATGTTTAAACCCTAAAAAGACTTTAGTTGAATTTCGAGATTGGGAAAAACTTTTAACCTGTGTAGAAGAATTAATTTTAAAGTTTATCAAAGAAGAAAACTTAACAATTTCACTTGATGATAGATTCAGAAAATCAGAAAAAGAAGACTCGGTTTCTGATTTTGAGACTCCCATTCCCCATAGCAGTCAGACTATTTTACAAGCTTTCAGTAATACAAAACAGAGAGGAGATAGAGAAGAATTCTCTAAACCACCTTCAAAAAGAATTGGTTTTTCAGATTGTATACCGGCGGTTTATAGTCTTCCAGCGAGACGACACGCAAACGTTAATATTGTAAAGAGTACGGACTCTCAACCTAATGAAAACCTTAATAAATGTAATTCTGATTTAGTTGAAACTCATAAAGACTGTCCACAAGTCCAAGTTTCAAAAAATTTTAATAACAGTCCAAAATATCAACTTAATTGTGAAAGGAAATCTCCTGCTAAAAATTTGAGCTCCTTGCAGGCTTTGAAGCATGCTGACAAGAACGTAGAGCATCATTATAAACCCATTCATGTCACCATAACAGATCCGGATGGTGCTGATAAGAAGAAACCTTGCTATAGCTCTCTCCAAGAACTTAAATTAGCCAACAAAAAAGATGTTAATGATCATTATATAACGCCAACAAACAAAATTGTACCTTCAGTTTATCCAAATGTAGTTAATAGAAGCATAGATGAAACTCTCGATATATATAATGACAAGCAAGATTCTTGTGTTCAGAAACCTCAGTTAAAATTGGTCAGAAACTCGATGCATGATGAATGTAATACTGTAAGTCGTGCACTGGGTAAACAGTATAAAGAGGTTGTTAAAAAGAAAAATATACTGAACTCTCTAAAAAGTTTTCATTTCAATAAAATAGATAGACCAATAAAGAATAAGATAGAAGAAAAAACTGTCGAACTTCAAAATGGTGTTAAAATTCACACTACTTCTGATGATGGTTTTGTTAATACCAAAATTATAACTAAGTCCAAATCAGGAGAAAATAAATTTTTTCATTTCGATACTACCGAAGATATTTTAGATGAAATAAATGTTGAAGATTTGCTGAATGACCGAAACTCCTTCTTTAATTCAGAAGGTGGTGTTAAAAAATCGTGTAACAGAATAGAAATTGAATCTAATTTTGGCAGCCATCAAAAACGGAGTTCTTTTATTGATAAAACCAAAGAAATTCCTATACACTGTGATAATAAATTAGTAACTGGAGAAGAAATCTCAGAATGAAATGGATAATTTGTTGTATAACTTTAAAAATCCAGAAATGTTTTTAACGAGTAATAATAATAATAATAATAATAATAATAATAATAATAATAATAATATACTTCCGTCATTAAGTATGACTAATAATAGTGAAAAGAAAAATAGCAAGTCGAATGTATTAGGTGTTTCAGATAAACCTTCAAACCAATTGTAATGGTATGAAATCTAGTAATAATCATAAATCTGATTCTTCTTGTGGTACCACTAACACTCAGTCATTTGTGGTAAGGGATATGAAAACAAAATCATCAGATATTGAAAATCATTCAGATTCAGCTCCATCCAACAATACTGTTTCTTTAATCACAAAAGACATTGAAATTCAAACTACAAATAAAGAAAACTATATTGCTGGTAAAACACCACTCTCTGAGAAAAATTCCATGGATTTCTTCATCTGATAAGAGTAATTTAAAGTCTGATATGAATGTGAGCACACAAGAAAACATTGTTGTCAGTGAAGCATTTGAAAACATAGAAAAAACCGAAGCTTCTAATACTAATAACAATACTATCATTATTGAAGAGACAGATAACTTCAGTCTACGATTAAATACAGATGTTGACACGAAAGAGTGTGAGGAAATATCTGATAACTCGTTATCTTCCGATCTTAAAAATGATCTGCTTAACTTTATTAATTCTGATAAAATTTCTTCACAAGAAGAGATAAGACAGTCAATAAATGAAAGAATTAGGAAATATTCTGAGAATAGTCAAGTACATTTTGAAGGAAAAATTCTTCAAATTGGAGGGAAAAAGCAAATTAATGGTTCAAATGCCCCAAAACCTAACTCTTTAGACCTTAAGTCTCATGATGATAATCATACGTTAAGCTCTTCTTTCTCAGGAAGAAACGCGTGTAATAATAATAATAATAATGTAACTGACAATGAAACTCTTATTTCAAGCTCTTGGAAAAGGGTTTGTAATGACGAAGGAAAGAACTTTTATGTAAACATTCGAACTGGCAACTCTGCATATGATCCTCCTCCTCCTGATCCAGTGCCACAATGGAATTCAGATCAGAAGATGGGAGAGTGCGTTTTAAAAATTCCTATTACTGACGAACACGATCCTCTAGGTTTAGATAAGAGAAAGACCTTTGATTCCTGCTTCTCATTATCTCATGGTTTCGATGCTTTTGTGCCAACAAAAGAGAAAACAGCTTTCTGAATCTTGCAGCTCAAAAACAAAACGGATCAGTCTATCGAGAAACACTTCAGAAATAAAAGCGGATCATTGCTCGACTTCACACCCCGGACATGTTGATAGTACAGATAGTAATAATAGTAATATGCATTATAGCGACAATGACCAATTATGTTTATCTTCAAAGATGAAAGAGGCTTTGAATGAGTTTCTAATAGAAAATATGTTGGTAGATGAACCCTCGAAATGGGGTGGTATCTCAGAACCTGTTTTGTTGCCCTGTGAAGAGAACAAATGGTAATATTGCAACCTGATGATTTTTGGGAAAAGGAAAATAACTTCCCAATGGATGCAGAAATTCTTACTTCATATGCGGAAAACAATCCAAGTTATCTCTCTTCTAAAGTGAAATGCTATAGTATAATTCATCCATACAAGTTTACAAAGGAGATGTTAAAAAATTGCAAGGTATTATTTATTGTTTATTCTATTTACTTCTCAGCATATTGATTGTAAATAAGTAATGAAAAGGGATATATATATATATATATATATATATATATATATATATATATATATATATATATATATATATATATATATATATATATATATATATATATATATATATATATATATATATATATATATATATATAAACAGGTATATGGCCAAGTTGATGATAAATTTATTGCTATTGCCATGTCCGAAGATTCGTCTAGTTTGTTTCATAATTTATTAGTTTTGGTAGACCAACATGCAGCTGATGAAAGAATTCAGCTTGAAAAGGTTCTTTTTCAGAGCTATGAAATCAAAAGTTTATTAAGTGGAATAAGGAGGAAAGTTTTGAAAAGTGAACGAATTAATTCGCCAATTGAAGCTACGTTTAAAGAAGAGCAAGTTCGTATTATGAAAAATTTTAGAGATGCTTTCTATGAAATTGGGTTAGAATTTACATTGGTAAGGGCTCCGATTTTTCATTTTTTAAATAGTAAATTTACAGTAATGTTCTTTTTTTTTTCATAAATTATATGGGTTCTGTAGTTGGTATTGTTTTCATTTATTTCTAAGTGTTTTAAAAATAAATAAATGCTACTCTTTATTATTATTTTTACTTAATAATAGTAGACTAGGCATTTTATGAAGATTAATTATTTTTTATTAGTTTTATGTATAGTTTTGATTCATAAAATAGTATTTAATGTTATAACCTAGTTTTCGATATTAAGTATAATATAAAGAATGTCAATAATTTAATTTTCTTTTAATTTAAGGGTTTTAACATTGGCTGGTACAGTTTAGAATTAGTTTATTTGTTCCGAGAGTCTGCGTGTGTGACTATTTAAATGGCAGGTCTGCAAGAGTATAGACGGGAGACATATTTAATTTTGAGAAATGCCTGTGGATTACTTATTAATTTCAAATCCTTAGAATACCATCTTTCAAATTATCATCCTGACTCTTTACTGTCGTCTGAGATTTGGTTATATTCAAGGACACATTCGTCAGCAACTTTAATATATCAAACTACAACATATTCTAAAATTTCCTGTTGAAGAGTGTAGCCAGTGTTAATACTTCTCTAACATGTCGATAATCTTGGATCTACTTACTTTGATGCTATATGTCTTAAAATCTTTCCCACTACTACAGTAATGTTTTATTTGTATCATTGCTTCAATGGCATATATTTTTTAAGTCATTAAAACTATTTACTAGACTGTTACATGTTCCACATGACAAGATCTTTTATGGTTATTCGTACACCTCACAAAGTGGTTTTGCTCTCCTCATATTGATTGAGGTAAAGATACTGAATTATTGTATTAACAATCTGGAACAATTCATTAGTTTTACACATTACTCGAATTTTCTTAAATTCTTAATCACATGACTTGTGCTTTACAATAAGCCTCTAAATAAATACGTCATTCCCCCTCCCGTTAGAAATTCCTATAGCTATTATTAATTTTGATTCTCTCTCTCTCTTCATTAGCTTCACCTGCCTTAAAAATATCTTGTACTTTAAGTCGGCTGCTGGAAGCGTAATAGGATGAGTAGGTTCATCTCTTTTTTAAGACTTCCTCAAAATCCGTGATTTGATTGCATGTAATAACTTTTTCTTCAGTCGTTTTTACACGTACACTTCTGGTAAGGTCTGGAACACATTACCTATGACTTGAACACCCTGAAACGCCGTGTATCAGTTTATATCAGCCCATGATTAAACGATCTGTGGTTTGAACTACCCAACTCGGGCCTTTCCCACTAAGGGATATATATATATATATATATATATATATATATATATATAATATATATATATATATATATATATATATATATATATATATATATATATATATATATATATATATATATATATATATATATATATATATATATATGGAAAATTATTTTTTAGGTAAATGACACTGAGGTAATGTTTCATTGTTTACCATGTTGCTTAGTACCCAAAGAACCAAACGATAGGACCACCCGAAGATGTCAGACTGCAGCTTTAATTGTTAAAGCTACTGTTGTTGAAATGTGCGAAAACATTTGTACTTTAGGAGGAACATCCAGTGTTGATGATGTGGAAGGGGCAAGGCCACTCCCACGAGCCCTTTCTCATGTTATGAATACCATCGCGTGTAAAAGTATGCTCTGTCTTTTGATAAATAATCGAACGTTTTGTTTGTATGGTATACTACGATCCTCATTTTAAAATGGTACTTGTCGTTTTATAGGTGCTGTAAAATTTGGTGATAAGCTTTCTCCTAGAGAATGCGAGAAAATAATTTGCTCTTTAAAAGAGTGCAGGCTTCCATTTCAGTGTGCGCATGGTCGACCATCGTTGATTCCAATCGTAGATTTAAACTACGTTAAGCATAAAGCAAAGGTAAAAAGTTATTTTAATATTTTTTTTTTTGGTGAAATAGCAAACCTGGAGCAGCCATTAATTTACTAAATATATTTTTTTTCAGAGTATGAAACCTAATTTAAAGAAACTTCATTCCTTTGTTAGTCATTAGGTCTTGCGCATTTACCTTTAAATCTACAATAATTCAGCAGCAGCATAAGTTTCCCTTTAAGTAGGATATTTACAACTATTTTCTAGTCCATAGCATAGTAATTTTTTAAAACTTTTATATTTTTATAAAGGTATTTTTTTAAATGTTTTCTTTTTAAAAGTTACCTTTAAAATTTTTTAAAAGTACATGTATGGTAAAAAGAAACAACTTAAAATGGTTTAAATACTGTCATTATTCATTTATAAACATTTCAGTTATTTTTTTTATTACAAAAAAAATATATATATATATTTAAGAATGCAAAAGAAATGATAAATCAGAACCCACTTCAAATTCTTTTGACTCTTGTTCTCTGAAAAATAATAAAAAAAGATTTCGTAAAAAATGTTGGTAATAAAGACATTTTTCAATAACTGGAAAAACATAAAAAGACCTAATTTTTATTTTTTAGTTCTTCACAAAGGTACCATACACAAAATCTCCAAAATATTTTAACAGGTTTTTACAATTTTAAAAATTTTGAAGGTGGTTTAACATTTTAGAACCACCACATTCAGAGTCCTGTTTCAATTGTCCACAGTTCACGACGTCTTCAAAACACTGAATGGAAAATTTCCGAAAAAAAGGATTCTTAATCTCAAAACGTCCTAGTCCTCAGTATATGTCTTTTTTTTCTTTCAACTCTCATTCATTAACCTCTTACTTTCGATGCCACGATTTTTCTTCACAGATTCTTTTAAGGCTAAGGTAATAATTCAAACTCTATTTCATTACAGAGAGAGAGAGAGGCATAACTTTAATTATCATCATTATTACAGTATTTAATATTTATAATAAATTATAAACGTAATTTACTATCAAACTAAGTATATTATGCAAACGAAAAAAAGTACATGGTGTTCACCGCTATCCGTAGGTATTAGGATATATCATTAATGATACTGGGGACTAATCCTGATGTAACAGTAGTTTCAGTAGTTTAATACTCCAAACTTCTACAGGAACAGATTTTTTGTAATGTGCAATTTACAGCAAAGTGTATTATTATCAGTGCTGAAAAGCCGGAACAAGAAATATTTTTGGGGATAGTTCAAACCTGAATTTTTTTTCCTTACAGTACAATAAATGGGTCCAGAGGTGGAACCAAAGCAGGAGATGTACAATTTTAAAAGGATGAATTTTAGTCGTTCAATTTAAAAGCAGCTCCAACCGGGGAAAATTTTTAACAGGCCCGCGTCACTGATTATTACATTATTATTACATAATTTCTAACATCTAATACATCCTCTCTCTAAAAGCTGCCTATATATATATATATATATATATATATATATATATATATATATATATATATATATATATATATATATATATATATATATATATATATATATATATATATATATATATATATATATATATATATAGAGAGAGAGAGAGAGAGAGACGATAAGCACAAATTTCGAATCCAAATCCATGTCAAGAAGGACTTTTCAACCAAATGTGAAAATATTTTTCACTTATTTCTCAAATAATAATCAATTTAAAATTTTATCCTCACCTGTTCTACAATAAAAAATAAAGATAATATAGAACAATCATTTTATTTTGTAAATAACTGCAAAACTATCCTTTTTAGTCTTATCACAGTATAAATGATAAATATATACTCGTATATCAAGTATATGTAAATAATATTTTTACTATAGTCTTATTATTGTCCTTAAGGAGAATTGCACTTGGAATTCATATTATTCATCTAGGAGTATATTTTACTCATGCAAATTACTTCTAACACACACACTTTTTTTTGAAGAAGAAGAATCTTAAAGAAATTGCAAAAAAAAAAAATTTATATACTTACTTTATGAATAGTTTGGCATTTTTAAGGCCTCTAAGTTTGGCGCTGTTATCAGTAACATGCAAAAGTGAACCCTCTCTTAAACCAAGAACTGGTATACTGGACTCTTCATGATACTGATTAATTCTTTCTTCTCTGGTTTCCTACAATATATATATATATATTATATATATATATATATATATATATATATATATATATATATATATATATATATATATATATATATATATATATATATATATATATATATATATATATATGCAAGAATCAAGGCTTAGTTTAAAACCAAACATAAATTTAAACCATTTAACACTTTGATATTGCTAAGGAAGCCTCTAAACTAATTGAAAGTAATTATCTTATATTAGTAATAATAATACATGAAACAAAACAATTTGGAGAGTATAGTTTATAATAGAAATATGAATTACTTACTCCCATATGTTTACTCTCTGGAGAAGGGATCAACGTAATGAGGATTAATATTAAAAGGCACCAATTTAAGAGCTTCAAAACTCGGAGGATATACAATAGGCATATCATTAGTGGTATTGATACTTACAGTTGCTACATTAGTGCCAGCACTAATGCCAATGTAAGGCATTCCATCCTGCAATTACAATTAAAGAAAATTTGACATTAATATTTTACTTGTACTAATTTTGATAGTACAAGAATCTTTTTTTTTTTTTTTTAAATAAATTCAACTTTACCTCTAATACTCTTTTACGTATTATGTCAATCAAATTTTTATCATACAAAGTCTTTAAAAGTCGAAATGTGTTTCCTCCACCAATATATAAAGCTTGGGCTTTCTCAACTGCATTCACTGGATTTTCATGAGTATGAATCCCAGATAGCTCAAAACCTTTATTATATATATATATATATATATATATATATATATATATATATATATATATATATATATATATATATATATATATATATATATATATATATATATATATATATATATATATATATATATATATATATATATATATATATATGGAGATTTTTCTGTTAGACAAAATGTTCAACTTAAATACCATACTGAAAAAAAAAAAATAACTTACAGGATGACTGGCACAATTCAAAATCAATAATTTGAAAATCACATTTCTTTATAAATTCAATATTCTTTCTATATATATAATAATTTTTATAAAGTTAAAAAAAAAATCTATACATACCTAAGCTGGTAAATGCTTTATATACCTTCTCTGTATATTTATTGTGGTCTTGCAAAGCATATGGAATAAAGAGTATCTCTTTAACATTATGACTGAAATATGTAGAAAGATAAGAAGTCAATGTCTCATAAAGACAGAAAAAAGAGTTTGAAAGTAAGGGTCAGTTTATTAGTCTTTTAGTTGAACTAATCCATAATAAAGAAGGGTGGAACTGAAGCCCTACTAAATAACATGAAAACTGTACTCTACACATGGTTTATTTTCAACTTTATTTCATGAAATTTTTACTTCACAATAGTTAAAGGAAGAAAAATTAATTAAAATCAAATGCTATTAAAGTTAATCAAGATTTTAAGGATTTAAAATATTTCTAATAAAATTTAAAGGGTAAAATAGAGCATATTAATATTTTTACATAGCACTGACAAGACAAAATAGCAACTAAATGAATGCAATAAATATATATATATATATATATATATATATATATATATATATATATATATATATATATATATATATATATATATATATATATATATATATATATATATATATATATATATATATATATATATATGAGAAAGATTTTTAATCATTTTCAATTTCATTTTCTATCTAAACTAATATATTTATATTATACTATACATACCTATTTAAAAAATTCTTTAAACCATTTCTGAAGCCCATTCTAAAAAACTAGAGCCATGCAATGTTGAATTTGACAATAACAATAAGTTTCTTACCATGATAACCAAAATAGTACAGACCTATATATATATTATATATATATATATATATATATATATATATATATATATATATATATATATATATATATATATATATATATATATATATATATATTATATATATTAAAAAAAAATGTAATAACTATCATATTCATATTAAAAAGATCTATCAAATAGTATAAAAGAAATTAATAGTATAATTTGCATTATTTTATACATCTGCAGTCTCCATATTTTGTAAATATGTAGCAAATCTGCCAACTGCAGATGTAGCAAAATCTTCAAACAAAGATGCAGATATCAATTTTAATATGAATGTTCTGACAATACAGATATGATTCATATCACAAATATATATATAATTTTATTAAGCTTATGTCCAATGGATGATATATTCTATTCATGGAAGAGAGTTCTCTTGGAAATTGTTTCACTGATATCTTATTAGGTTTTCATAATGCAAAACCTGCTGATCACTCTACTATTTGAGTCACAGTAGAATCATATATTTATATATATTTCTTTGAATCTTTCATAGAAAACTCTGGGACTACAGAAAATACATTAAAGTATTAAAAGAAAAACCTGTCAAACCTTGATACTGTTACACTGGAAATCTAGATAGAATTTAAATAACATTAAGTTTTACTTTTATGATTAGGTAATATTTTGTGATATGAATAATTTTTTCCTATTCTTTTCAATAATATGATGAATGAAAATGAATAATTAAAAATGAATAAAATAAAAAATATGAATCCTCATCAAAGAAATTTATTCAGAGATGTTTGAATATCTCCTGTCTTGGGAAATTTTGTTAAGATCTGTTGACTGATGCTGCTGAAAGACCATTCACTCCTTCTTGATGTACCAGGTAACCCTAATATAATCCTTGAAAGTACATCAGAGGTAGAAAGAAATGTAAGAATACATTCCAAACTTTACCAGTAGAGAAATCCACACAAAGTAGTGGGCTTAGGAGGTTGTATTAAGAATCATAAAGATGAACAGAGAAGGATGAATCTGAAGAGACTGCATAGACAGTTACACGAACCTAACTTAAAGCAAATTGAGAATTGACATACCAGTGTCCAAGTGATAGCAGAGTATATATATATATATATATATATATATATATATATATATATATATATATATATTATATATATATATATATATATATATATATATATATATATATATATATATATATAGGTAAATGTGTAGATTGTTTCTGAGTTTCCATTGTTAAAAATTATCGAAAATCGAAAATATCGGAGAAGCCTAACGTAAACAAGAAAGTTGCCAGAGGTACTATTACACTAGACATACACACAATTATTTTTATTTACTTTTCTAACAGAACCTAATTCGACTTATCATAACCTGAACTACCGAAGATGCCGTAATTTAACCTAAATAATAATAATTTTAATGTACTTATAGTTTATAAAATAACCTAAATTTAAGGTATCTGAACTGAAAAGAACAAATTACACATATCTTGAACAGTCAAGGTAACTGAAACTGGTTAGGTACACCTTTACCATAGTAATAATTATTTTAATTGAATTTAACCAAGCAAACTAAATTTCAAACAATTAAAATTATTAATAATTTTCAAATTTCAATACTTCTTCACTTAACAACCTTTAAGTGATCTTCAATGAGAAAATGAGAATAATTAATTTAAAAATGATCTCAAAAAAAAAAAAAAAAAAAAAAAATTTCCTTTTTCAAAAGATAGAAACAGCTGATTCCAATTTTTCAGTCAAGGTTGTATTTTTTCGGTGCTAAAAATGACAAGATAAATGTTTAAAAAAAAAAAAAAAAAAAAAAATTAAATTTTATCCGTCATAATCATATATATATATATATATATATATATATATATATATATATATATATATATATATATATATATATATATATATATATATATATATATATATATATATATATATATATATATATATATATATATATATATATATATATATATATATATATATATATATATATATATATTGCACCGTATCTCGATCCTTCTTCAGCACAAACTATATTTTACAAATTTCTATTTTAAAATACAATCAAAATATAAATTCATTAACTATATATAAAATATTCAAAATAATAATAATTGCAATAAAATAATAAAAAATAAACTAATAATATTGATATTGAAATAACATAAATAAATTTAAAAAAAGGCTGGACTATTTTGGGAAAAAGAACTTCTTTATTGTGTGAAAAGGACAATAGAAGAAGCTTGATAGTTTAAGGATGGGCAATAAGTTTTTATATATAAACTTCAAAATCCTACGATTAAATGCATGAGAAAGAATAGATAAATTAGAAAAAAAAATGGTGGGTATTTCACTGGTCTTTTATGGCAGAGTGTACAGGAGAACAAAGAGGAAGGTCTGTTCAAAAGAAAACTCCTCTATGCTTATCAATCCTCACTTTTAATTGTAGACCAGTTTGGACTACATACGACGCATTGAAGCTGGCACACATATAAATAGATTAATAAGGATCTGAGAAGAATTGGGTGAGATTCCTTGTTTCTGAAGAAAGTAGGAACTGAAAGGGAATTAAATAAGAATGAACTGGCATTGTGAGAATGTAGCTTCAATTATAATATGAATATTTATATTGAGTGAGATGTAAGTGATCCTATATACGGAAGTTTTAAGTATATTTTTTATATGGTACAGTAGGACAATGAAGAGTGGGTCAGAAGATATTAGTGAGATACTCGTTATTACTTTTTCCACTTGGAACTTTGGGAATTAATTAAATTCGAATTTTTTCTTTTTTTTTAATGTTTTCCATCTCTGTATGGAATATATATATATATATATATATATATATATATATATATATATATATATATATATATATATATATATATATATATATATATATATATATATATATATATATATATATATATATATATATATATATATATATATATATATATATATATATATATATATATATATATATATATATATATATATATATATATATATATATATATATATATATATATATATATATATATATATATATAATTATCGATGGATCGCATGTCATATTTTCTCATTTGCGGATGCGGATGCGGATGCGGATGCGGATGCGGATCTAGAATTTTCGCCAAGTGAAATGTGGATGCATAATTTTCGCAAGTGCGGATGCGGATGTTAATTTTAATGAGGATGCTCCTCCGATGCTGATACCATCACAAATATACATATAGAGTGGTACCTCTGTTTACGTCCTCTTTGGAATAAGTTCAACTTAGTATACGTCATGTTTGGAGGAGAAAATTTTTGATTGGGTATACGATCTTTGTTTGGAATACGACTCAAAATGAGTCATGACTCGAGACAAAGCCACGACTGCTTACGAGTGTCAGTACGCCCGTTTCTACTCTGGCAAAAACCTGCCTCTGAAGGTCCTCCTTATAATGGACAATGCTCCAGCTCATCTTCCAAGCTTGCAGGACCATGTGCTGCCGGAGTTAGACTTCATCACTGTAAAGATCCTCTCCTCTAACACGACGATTCTCATTCAGCCCATGGACCAGCAAGTTATCAGTAATTTTCAGAATATATATATATATATATATATATATATATATATATATATATATATATATATATATATATATATATATATATATATATATATATATATATATATATATATATATATATATATATATATATATATATATATATATATATATATATATATATATATATATATATATATATATATATATATATATATATATATATATATATATATATATATATATATATATATATATATATATATATATATTGACTGACTCACATGCTTGAGGGCGCCGGTTCGATCCCACTTGGGGATCCTAGGTATATATCTACCTTAGAAAAGTTTCTCTCCTCGAATAGGGCAATGCCCGTGAGATGTGAACTTTTTATATAAAAACATATATATATACTATATATATATATATATATATATATATATATATATATATATATATATATATATATATATATATATATATATATATATATATATATATATATATATATATATATATATATATATATATATATATATATATATATATATATATATATATATATATATTATAACGAGAGAACACTTAAAATCTAGATGACCTTTAAAACTTCCTTATTAACACCTACAAAATTAAGTCTTAAGGAGGAAATTATATAATCCAGTTAGTTATAATTCAATTTACATAAAATAAATAAAAAGAAATTTAAAAAAAAATAAAAATAAAAAATATTCATAAAAAAATAAAAATATAAAATAAATATCCATGATATATTAGAGGTCAACCAAATAGTAAATATCTATGTAACCATTATTATTATCATCATTTTAAGAACAGAAGTACTATTATTTTCTTTTATAAAAAATAAAAAATAAAAATTTTTTCGTCAAAAAGTGGCTTAGAATATTGCCTCGAGCATCTCAGCTATTCTTATAAATTAGAGTGTAAAGACTATGACATATACATTGTGTAACTATTTACTGCAAGAATGTGGTGGGTAAGTTTTGTTATATATATATATATATATATATATATATATATATATATATATATATATATATATATATATATATATATATATATATATATATATATATATATATATATATATATATATATATATATATATATATATATATATATATATATATATATATATATATATATATATATATATATATATATATATATATATATATATATATATATATATATATATATATATATATATATATATATATATATATATATATATATATATATATATATATATATATATATATATATATATATATATATATATATATATATATATATATATATATATATATATATATATATATATATATATATATATATATATATATATATATATATATATATATATATATATATATATATATATATATATATATATATATATATATATATATATATATATATATATATATATATATATATATATATATATATATATATATATATATATATATATATATATATATATATATATATATATATATATATATATATATATATATTATATATATATATTATAAATAAAAATAATAAATTTAATAAAAAGAAAAAAAAAAAAAAAAAAAAAAAAACTTTGTAAAAAAAAAAATCCGTATACATAATAATAATAATAATAATAATAATAATAATAATAATAATAATAATAATAATAATAATAATAATAATAATAATAATAATAATAATAATAATAATAAATAATAATAATAATAATATAATAATAATAATAAAATAATAATAATAATAATAATAATAATAATAATAATAATAATAATAATAATAATAATAATAATAATAATAATAATAATAATAATAATAATAATAATAATAATAATAATCAAAATCTGCTGTGTAAACAAACACGTGAATGAATTTTTATGAACTAAATTTGTAAATTTATTTATTCGAAAATGAAGAAAATAAACCCCCCCCCCCAAAAAAAAAAAAAATTTAAAATAAAAAATAGAAGCAAATGACTAAATATATATATATATATATATATATATATATATATATATATATATATATATATATATATATATATATATATTATATATATATATATATATATATATATATATATATATATATATATATATATATATATATATATATATATATATATTAAACTCACTTGACTCTCTTTCTCTGCGAAGTGACGTTTGCGCACTCTCTCTTTTCTATAGATACTACAACGGGAGGTGCCTTGTTTGCACATGAATTTTTGTGTGAGCTTGGCAAACTCTAAGCTTGCACGTTGTGGTACCTCCTTCTTTCCAGCCACCTCTCTTCTGTGGAACTTCTTACCTTCGTCTGTTTTTCCTGCTGTATTTAACCTACCTCTATTTAAATCTTCTGTCTTCGCATGCCTGAGTCTTCGCATGCCTGAGGGATATACGTTAGGTTCTCAATTGGATGGGTTTTCTTTTATCTTTTAATTATGCCCCCTCCTTGAAAAGGGCTGTGCCCGTGAGTGGCGATAATATATATATATATATATATATATATATATATATATATATATATATATATATATATATATATATATATATATATATATATATATATATATATATATATATATATATATATATTATATATATATATATATAAAACTTTAGGGCATATATATATATATATATATATATATATATATATATATATATATATATATATATATATATATATATATATATATATATATATATATATATATATATATATATATATATATATATAATATATATAAAATTTTTTTTTTTTTTTTTTTTTTTTTCCTTTTTTATTTTTTTAAATAAATGGATAAATGAGATTCTATCCCCACGGGCTTTGCCATATTCTAGGAGAGAAACTTTATTGGGAAATTTCATCCTAGAATCCCCACAAGGAATCAAACCAGCACTTTAATGCTCGAGTCAGTCACTCTACCCTCATACCACTGTAGCCTAATAAATATAATAATTATTATTATTATCATTGCCATTATTATTATTATAATTATTATTATTATTATTATTATTATTATTATTATTATTATTATTATTATTATTATTATTATTATTATTATTATTATTATTATTATTATTATTATTATTATTATTATTATTATTATTATTATTATTATTATTATTATTATTATTATTATTATTATTATTATTATTATTATTATTATTATTATTATTATTATTATTATTATTATTATTATTATCTGATTATTATTATTATTATTATTATTATTATTATTATTATTATTATTATTATATATTATTATTATTATTATTATTATTATTATTATTATTATTATTATTATTATTATTATTATTATTATTATCTAAATATTGAAAGTAAAAGAAAACTTTCTTTAAAAGAGATCACATGTCACCATCGAGAGGGACGTTGAGAGAAACCAATTTAAGACATATCAAATACGTACTTTTTAATATTAAAAGTAATTTTAAACTTCTATACTGAATATTGTTTTAATAATAACAAATCTTTTAAACTTTTAAGTAAAACATTTTTTTAATTAAAAACAGTTTTTTTTTTATCCCATTTCTAAAGACTAGAAAATATTCCAAAGAATCTTAAAATATTCATCATACATCATTTGTGATAAGAGAAACTTGGAACAACAGAAAAAATTTGTCTAGAGGCCGCAGAGGATCCAATCTCCAACATATATATATATATATATATATATATATATATATATATATATATATATATATATATATATATATATATATATATATATATATATATATATATATATATATATATATATATATATATATATATATATATATATATATATATATATATATATATATATATATATATATATATATATATATATATATATATATATATATATATATATATATATATATATATATATATATATATATATATATATATATATATATATATATATATATATATATATATATATATATATATATATATTTCAGAAATTTGTAGTATTTGCCTGTTTGTTAGGAGCAGCCTTGAGTTTTCCTCAACATATTGTTCAACCTCCTGCAGAGGTTCTCGAATATGGAGTCGATGCCCAAGGATGTACGGTAGGTCCTTCTGGTAAAGTTTGTCCCACTGGTCCAGTTCAGTTTTCTCACGGTGCCACAGGCGTAGCGAAAGAAGTCCCGTTTGTTCCCAATGTTCAACAATCACAACCTCAGTTTTCCCACAGTAACCAGTTCACTGGTCTTGTTGGAGCTTCTGGAGTCATTGGACCTTCTGGATTAGTTGGACCAGCCGGTCCAGTTGCCTTCGGTTAAATAGCTATTATATATATATATAATATATATATATATATATATATATATATATATATATATATATATATATATATATATATATATATATATATATATATATATATATATATATATATATATATATATATATATATATATATATATATATATATATATATATATATATATATATATATATATATATATATATATATATATATATATATATATATATATTATATATATATTATTATCAGTTCAATAAAATTGAATTTATAAAATCTCCATTTAAAATTTATTTATAAAAAAATGTTCACGACTGTACAACACGATAAAGTCGCAAATACCAACTATACTTGTATGTAATTTTTTAACATTTTAATAAACCTATTAACCTTGGTATGTTTTTTTCTTCCTTTTAACTCATGTATATAACAAACACAGATACAAACATACACACACACTCATATATATATATATATATATATATATATATATATATATATATATATATATATATATATATATATATATATATATATATATATATATATATATATATATATATATATTTGTGTGTGTGCTTACGTGTGACTTATTTCAATATATTAAAATTTATTAAAAATGAAAAAAATGCTCCTATTGAAAAGGATAATCTCTTTGAGGAGTAATCTCTTAGCCTTCCTTTATAAAAGAACACATATACGCGTACACTATATATATATATATATATATATATATATATATATATATATATATATATATATATATATATATATATATATATATATATATTAAACCTGAAGGAGCATGAGACTTTCCTTCCTGAAATCAATTGTAGAGAAAGTCCAAAACAGATCCAGAAACCCTGGTGAAAAGATTAACTCAAGGACAACAATGGTAATATATTAAATTTACATTACAGCTCGTTACTTTTATTTTATATAATTTTTATAACACCGTCTTAATTAGTTATTCCTTTAAGAAACGCCCTTTCTCGTACACCGATCCAGCGTATGCATAAGCGTAACTAGGTGCATGGGAGCAGTCCTCCCTGGCACTCCCAGAATTTTCAGTCAATACAATTCAAAATTATTTTCATATAGTATATATATATATCATATATATATATATATATATATATATATATATATATATATATATATATATATATATATATATATATATATATATATATATATATATATATATATATATATATATATCAGAAAATATTTGAATGCTGAATTGTATTGCTTTTGATAGTTTCGCACGACCCTTAACTTTGTGACATGACGTTATTGTTTTGCCTCTTTTCAATGAGGTTCCGCTTGCACAAGGGGTTCAGTGTCTGCACATGGTTTTGTGTGAACAATGGCAACTGATTCAGATCTGTTCGTTGTGGTGCTTCTTTCTGTCGAGCCACCAATGTTTTGTGCAATTCTCTTTCACCATCTATGTTTTCTACCTAATTTAATCTTCCTCACTTTAAATCTCACGTCAGTGCTCACCTGCAAAATTTGCGATATTTGGAAATTAAACTTGATTTTTACTCTTGACGCTTTCACTATTCATTAATTTTCAATCTCTCCTTGATTATAACTCTGCCCATGAGAGATGGTGATAACTGGATATATATATATATATATATATATATATATATATATATATATATATATATATATATATATATATATATATATATATATATATATATATATATATATATATATATATATATATATATATATATATATATATATATATATATATATATATATATATATATATATATATATATAATATATATATATATATATATATATATATATATATATATATATATATATATATATATATATATATATATATATATATATATATATATATATATATATATATATATATATATATATATATATATATATATATACGCAACGAATAAAATAAAGCTAATAAGAAAGCCATAAGAGGGAGGGCAATGGCCCTCCCCAATAAAACTTTTCTAGTTACGCGAATGTGTGTACGTAAAATCAGTAAAGTTATAATTGTGGTAAAAGACTGTATAAATAAAATAAAATAAGCATTTCCTAAATGCAAAAGACACCAAATTTTGAGGGAGCCACTATACTTTATTAAGCGGTTATTATTATGTTCTTTTTTTTCCTTTTAATCTGTTAATTAGTGACGGAATTCCAAAAATTGGTAAATGAAGGCAAAGAAGCAATCATTATTTAGCAATCTTAAGGGCCATTCAAAAAGAGATCCGGCTTGTGATAAGGGAGTGATATGATGTAATCTTTTGTGTAATCATATTTTTTCTTATTGCTCCTAGGTAATTGTCTTCATTTTACAACGTCATGTAACATCCAAACTTTATAACATCATAGTTAAACTATAGAGAAAATGGGGTTATATGGCAATATTTTCATTGCATTTCTAGTGAGATATTCTCCTTGCAAATGGTTAATTATTAATGAAAAATCATTTCGTGTATCAGCAGGTGGTTCAACCACAGTCTAAAATTAGGCTGTAATTCAACTGTAAATATTTGTTTGTGTCCTTAGTTTTTTATGAAAAGAAAACTCCTCAAGATTTAATTGTGGATAGCTTATATTTAATTCACAGTACACCTTGAAAAGGCGTTTACATTCTAAGGAGTAAGGAGCTAAAACCTATATAGCTAATATTTCAAATTCGGTTATTCGGTACAATTTGGCAATTATGTGGATTTGACACATTAAAAATGAGTATTGTAAAATTGTAATAACGTAGAATTATGTGTTGATGAAGTTTTTGTTTATTTTTAAAGACGAGAAGCCATTAGTTTATTTCTGGTGAAATAGTCTTTCAGGGGCAGAGGAGGAACCAATCGATTTTTAACCTGATCATATGTACTACCATCTGGTTCAGTAAACTGGTAGTATTCATGTTTTCATGAATTATGAGAGTAACGAAAACCAGAGTTCAAGCAGTGAAATATTAATATGTATTTATCATTCTCTAATGTTAAACTGATATAATGATTGAGGTGAGATATGCAAATTTGTTAACGCTAAAGGTCTTTTGTAAACCAAAATAAATAAGGACAATTTGTAGGAACAAAGTTTCATTTGAATAGGAATATGAAACGTATTGAGTGACTTTGACAAGAGTACCAGATTTCCTTTAAATAACTGAAGGTGAAGTTTGAGCTTATATAAATTATAAATCTTTTGTAATATTTTATTCCACTCTTAAGTGACCAAGAAGAGGTGTTATAGCACCTCACCATAATTGAAAAAAAAATTCCTCACCTAAGTATTGACAGGGAAAGTTAAACAGATTCTTATGTGGGATGAATAAGGGGTCATTTTGGAGCACTATATTCCTAGGAAAGAAATGACCATTGTTATGTATGCAGATCTTATTCAACAATCATTTCAGTAGACTTTTGAATGCAAGTGTTTTGTCACAATTTTTTAATGCTTACCCTCATACTACCTATGCTACAGTTGTAATCATCCAGGAGCATATTAGGGCCCAGAACTGGAACCTCTGGAATACCAATTTTTACTAGCTTTCCAATGATGATTTATGATTATTCAGTAGTATATATTTGCCTCTTTTTATTTTTTTTATTTCACTTATCAATCACTTTATCACAATGTTTTTTTTTTTATTCAGGTTTTTATATGCCATACTGTCATAACTTAGGCATCAACTTAGCATGAAATCATTTATTAAATGCTTTGCTGAAACCTAAGCAAATAATACCAATTAGCTCATTTTTTCAGTACAATAGTAATATTATTATATTCTGCATGAATTGTAAAGGGTTTATCTAATAAGATCTACCAGTTTCTAAATCCTTTGAAAATCTTGTAAATATATATATAATTATTTATTGAATGTTTCTCCATTTGAATTTTCACTACCGGTATGTATTTTTTTCAAAACCTTTAATTACTATTAATTAAACTATTTTGTATAAAATAAGCTATTTAATTATTTCAGAGTTTCAATTATAAATTTACTAAAATTAGTAAATTTTAGAAAATTTATGCATACTATAAATTCCATGACTAGTAGTAATTAATGTTAAAATTTATTGGGTATTAATGTGATTCATCTAAGCACTCGATAATAAACACCATTATAAAGATAACATAAAAAATTAAGGTAATTATAATAATATTACTAGTATATAAATTTAAGGAATTGAAAAGTTTTTAGAGTTTTCTTTGAAAATGCTTATTATACCACACATATTTGAATAAATAATAAGTTAAACTATGCAAAGGTTTAATTTAAATTTAGTAACTCATTATGTATTATTCACTACTGATTTAATTAAAAAACTTTATTTAAGAAAATGTAGTTTACTTAATGGTTATTAATTTTATGGTATATTAAATATTTTAGTAAATATATAGTTTTCAATTTAGTTTTTAATAATAATAATAATAATAATAATAATATATATATATATATATATATATATATATATATATATATATATATATATATATATATATATATATATATATATATATATATATATATATATATATATTGCAGCTGTATAAATATTTTTCAGCATGGAAGATTTAAATAATTCAGGAGAAGGTGTAGAGCCTGAGAAAAGTTTAAAAAATGAAAAAAGTTCAAAAGAATTTTCTAAACAATATAGCATTCATGGATATTTGATGAAACATAATGACAAAATCTTTGTAAAAGGACTAAAATCTCCTGGAACTGTTGCAAGGAAACGTTGGTTTGTGTATTCAGATGCTACTTGCAAGTTATATTATTATAAATCTGAAAAAGATCCTGAACCACTTGGTGAAATTGATATTGCCATAGCTTCTCTCTCTTATAATGTAGAAAACAGTAATAATTCACTTTTTACAATAAGGTATGTGCAAGTTTATATTATTATTGTTTATAATAATAGTTCAACCCATAATGTGCCCATTGACTTTTTTTATTTGATTGATTAACCATTGCAATAAGTCAAACTTTTAAATTCATAAATAAAATAATTAGTAATAAAAGTATAAAATAAATATATATATATATATATATATATATATATATATATATATATATATATATATATATATATATATATATATATATATATATATATATATATATATATATACAAATTATTAATAATAAATTAGATATATTTATATATTATTGAAAACTCTTGTAATAATTTAAATTTAATTATCACAAAATTATTACTTTACTAAAATTTTTTAGAGTTTCCAGTGCACAGATTTTTTTTTTTTTTTCTGATAATGTATATTTGTTTTAGCTCAAATGGTAAAGATTACACTTTAGAGGCTTCATCCCCTCAAATGCGACTCTATTGGCTTCAACAGTTGCAGACTGCAAGAAGAGAATTCAATGAACGTATCAGTTTAGGAAATTTCAAATCTGGTGTGACATGTATTGGGGTAAGCATAATATTGTTTATATATCTCATAATAAAAGATCAAGATTATGTTCTTCACAGGATTATGAGCTTTCTCACAACCACTTTTCACAACTACTTTTGAAAACTACTTTCATTTTATGTTACATTTTTTTTTTATTTATTAATTTATTAAATAAATTTTTTTTTATTTAACATTTGTCTTTATTTTTTCAGAGACCAGAGTCAGGACTGTTGCAGGATTGTGATCCTTTACCTGAACCTTCTCCTGATCCAAATCATGAACTTAACGCCATCATGAGTAAAAGCATGGATTCTGGTCTTAAAAACTTAAATGAAAGATCATCATCTAAAAATAAAACGAATTTAAATCTTCCATTAAAAATTTTAAAGTCCCCATTTAATTGTAAGTGATATATATATATATATATATATATATATATATATATATATATATATATATATATATATATATATATATATATATATATATATATATATATATATATATATTTTTTTTTTTTATTTTTATTTTTTCATACAAATATGAAATTTACTAAATACTTTTCCATATTAATTTATTTCCAAAGTTTCAAGAGGTAAAATATATTAACAAGGTTCTCACTAATATCTTCAGACCCACTCTTCATTTTCCTACTGTACCTAAACAAAAAATAAACTAAAAACTTCCGCATATAACATCGTTTACATCTCAACTTAATGGAAATATTCTTACTCTACTTGAAGCTACATTTCCCCAATGCCAGTTCAATCTTATAAATTATAACTCCCTTCTCAATTCCTACGTTATTCAGACACAAGGAATCTCTACCAATGCTTCTCAGATCCTCATTAATTTATTTAAGTGTTCCAGCTGTAATGCGGCATATGTATGCCAAATTGGTCTACAATTAAAAGTAAGGATAGATAAGCATAGAGGCGTTTTCTTTAGAACTGACCTCCTTCCTCTTTGCTCTCCTGAACACTCTTCCATAAAAGACCATGGATATACCCACCCTTTTTCTTCTTCTAATTCTTCTATCCTTCAACATGCCTCTTCCCTTTTTGATCGTATGATATTGGAGTTTTATATATAAAAACTCATTTCCTATACCTATATGATCAAGCTTCTTCTATTGTCCTTTTCACTCAATACAGAAGTCCTTTATCCCAAAATAGTTCAGCATTTTTATTTTTATTTGTTACTTCAATATTAATATTATTACATTATTTATATTATTTTACTGTAACTTTCAATATTATTATTTAAAATATATATAGTTATTGAATTTATATTTTGATTATATTTTAAAACAGAAATTTATAAAATTTAGTTTGTGCAGAAGACGGACAAAGATACGGTGTAAAACGTTCACAGTGTATTAAATAAGTATTTGGAAAACCTTAGTACTGTATTGGCTTTAACCTTTCTAATTAGGTTAAGGTGACTAGAAAAGAAGCTATCTCAACTTTATATATATATATATATATATATATATATATATATATATATATATATATATATATATATATATATATATATATATATATATATATATATATAATATATATATATATATATATATATATATATAGTGATGGCATCATCCGCATCTGCATCTGCACTTTCAAAAATTCAACATGCTTGACGAAAATTTAATATCCGCATCCGCAAATGAGAAAATATGACATCCGATTCATCACATATATATATATATATATATATATATATATATATATATATATATATATATATATATATATATATATATATATATATATATATATATATATACATTAGGGATGGAGTGAAGTACCGGTATCGGCAAGTATCGGCATATTTTCCGATACTGTATCGGTATCGGTATCGGCAAAATTTTTGGATAAGAGTAAAGTATCGGTATCGGTAGTAGTATCGGCAAGTATCGGCATATTTTTAGGTATCGGTATCGTATCGGTATCGGTAAAAATTTTGGTATCGCTCCATCCCTAATATATATATATATATATATATATATATATATATATATATATATATATATATATATATATATATATATATATATATATATATATATATATATATATATATATATAATATATATATATATATATATATATATATATATATTATATATATATATATATATATATATATATATATATATATATATATATATATATATATATATATATATATATATATATATATATATATATATATATATATATATATATATATAATTTAACAGCTCCAAAACCTGAAAGTTTTATTGTTCCAAATGTAACTTGTGAGTCAG